>LPNX011207974.1:2252-69230 GCA_001517045.1 Pseudotsuga menziesii
GAAAATTTTGAAAACTTTGCAAACCCCCCTTTTTTTCATTTTTTTTTAAATCAACAATGCTAAAAAATTTCTGAACAATGCTGTAAATAAAGGACAGAAATGGTTGTACGGTTGCAAGTGGGACAGGTGGCTGTGCAGATGCAGGAAAAAGGGGGGGCAAAGTAGCTGGGTTTCGGCGCAGAACCTACGGCAAAAACCTGTTCGCGGACCGCGGGTTGAAAGGCAACAGTCGCGCGTAGATCGCGGGTTCAGAAGAGACAGGCGCAGTCTAGGTCGCGTGTTTCGGGCTGACAGCGGCGGTCGAAGCGCGCCTGTGTAATGAACAGGCGCGGTCGGATCGCGACTATGGGCGGACAAAACGTGGTCGGGTAGCAGGAAAAAAGACTGACAGCGGCGAACTGGTCGCGGGTTAGGTATGGAAAGGCGCGGTCGGAGCGCAGTAAACAAGGCTGACAGCTGCGATTTGGTTGCGGGTTGAGATCTGAAATGGGCGATCGGAGCGCAGTAAAGGAGGCTGACAGCGACGAACTGGTCGCGGGTTGGGGCCTAAAAGGTGCGATCGGGTCGCGGTTGTGGAAAGAAAAAACGCGGCTTCCGGCGGCCGAAAATGACAGCCGAAAGTACAGTACGAAAAGAAAATAACAGTAAAAAGAAACAGCGGAGTTGCCAAAAACTGTAGCTAGGGTTTTCACCCTAGCTTGTGCTGATGAGCACCTACTAAGGAATCTGGAATCCTTAGTAGCAGTTCGATTAAACAAAAAGTAAACTGGAAAGTAAAAACTAAACTAAAGCAGAAAAAGTAAATGACAGGAAGTAAAAGACAGTAATGAAATATGTAATGGTGTTTTTATTGGAGTTACCTCCAATGTAGAGGTTGGTGGAGTCCGTTGCGCTAGTCCGATGTCGGTGGCTCCGAGCTCCGAGCTGGTCCTTCTCCTTCTCCGATGGTGGAAAATAGGCCAAAAGGGGTCTCAATGATGGAAGTAGCTTGATGGTAAGCTAGGGTTTCACGAGATGTTTTGGCAGAGTAAGGATGCTATGACTGTGGATGTGAAATGAGGGGGCTTCACCACTTATTTATAGTTTTTTATTGGTGAAGTGCTTGCCCATGGTTTTTGGAAACCATGTGGTTTAGGGAAGCTTGTTTAGGGTTTTTTTCCCTTTTTAGGGTTTTCCTCCTTTTTCCTCATTATTTTTATTCCTTTTCTTCCCTTTTGGGGATTTTTGCTATTTTTGGAGGAATTTTGGTTATTTTTGGAGGAAAAAAGGGGGTTTTTGGGCCTTTTGGAGGCATTTTAGGCCTTTTAGAGGTTTTAGTGGGATTTTCAGGGAAATATGGTATGTAAATGGACGAATGAGCCATGAAATGGGGTAGATGAGGTAGTTAACCATTTTTGGGTGTTAACAGTTTATACCTCATGGTCTTATTTATATGTATATATACTCATCTTATAAAATCATTCTATTTGTAAATAATGCCCTAAGGTATCTATATAGTATATTTATTTCTTTAAACTTAATCCTATGATTAAATCTACCATAATGTGAAACATGTCTCTACTCACAAATGTAATATGTCAGTAGATATAGAATTAATAGGTGAACATTAATTAGTAGGTCTAGATTTACCTAGTTTACAATATTAATTAATGAATAATAAATGAATATATAAAACAAACTTTATAGTTAGAAACCTAGCTATATACAGCCTATGATAATATTTACCATCCTATGAAGTATTGAAGAGAATAAAAACCCTAGCAAAATCTAGATAGAACATCAATTACCTAGGGTTAGTAAATTATTTGGAAACATTAAACTAACATATTCATTATATAATCTAGAAGATAGCATGGACAGTCTAGGATTATATTTTAAGAAATGTAACCCTATTAGATATGGATAGAACCAATCAATTCCAGGGTTAATCATATGTATAAAAGATTTTACATAAAGCATCCAACATTTACCCTAGAAATGAACTTTGACATACTAAGAACTCATACCTGTAATTTATCTTCCTGAAGCTCCTTTAATGGATGAACCTCCACACTTTTTAAATAACCAGCATTATCAATTGAAGATAGGTCTCACCTCTGATTTTGATGACCAAATCACTTGGGAACTACCACGTGCCTCCCAACCATGACTCAGAACCTTTCCTGGTTCTAATCGGGATACCCCCAAGCTGGAATCCAACATGGAAGTAGCTTAGAGCTCCTAAGGTAGGGTTTCCTAACTGGTGTTCAATTCTGAATCAAACCTCTTTTCCTTGCTGGAAAATTTCTCAAAGAAAACACTTGAGAGAAAAAACATGCAAAATCATAATTCTCCTAGATAAAAATCAGAACTCCAATCCTTTGCTTGACTTCAGTCTTTATAAACAGTCTTTTCAGTCAAAAGGGCAGTTAAAACAAGAAGTCCTTTATTTCTTGATTTAACCATTTTTAATTTACTAGGGTAATTTTCAATTCTTAACCTAGGAACTTTTAACTAGTTCCTAGTTAGTCTTTCATAAATATTTCACTATTTATTAATCCTTTAATAATAATAATAATTTGTGGAGCTTCTCTTCTTTCTTTATTCAATTATATAATTAATAATAATTAATTCTTTATGCATACTATGTATAAAATTCATAGTATTAAAATACTTGTTAACATTTGTCTTCGCGCATCATGTGTCAAGATCCCTAGACTTAACGACACTTCTTTATTAAGGTCAAGTAGATAGATGGCTCAGGTCTACTAGGCTAGTAAACTCTAAACATCCTTGCATGTTGGATTTCCCTCGTATAACATGGTAGCTCTTTAGTACTTGATGAGAATACAAAAATTCAATATTTCATTTAATCACTTATAAACAAGTATGATGAGATCAATATTTTTCTCAAGTCGTTTTCACTCGGAAGTTATTAAATTATTTTCAGTAACCCCTTGCACTTACCAGATCCCATACTCAATGCTTATAACATGGTGTTACAAACATAGTGCAATTCCAGAGCTCTTTCTCAACACTAAATGCTAGGATGTACTTGTACGATACATCTAGGGATACAATGGCCAAAGATCCGATGCTCCAGAGCTTATGCTCAACATCAACATGGAATGCTCCAGAGCTTCTTCCCAAAATTTCCAATTATATTTTCATGTGTTCCAGAGCTTTATGCTCAACACAAATGTAAGTACTCATGTGATCCAGAGCCTCTCGCTCAACACAAAACATCTCATGATCATGTGCTTTAGGGTCCATGCCCAACACAACCAGCATATATATCCATATGTGTCATCAACAATTCAAATATTACGCCCAATATACAAAAAAAATCATCATGTTCATATGCAGTGGGGTCTTTGACCCAATATAAAATAAAACATCAATATAATCATCATGATTAATAGGCTCATGCCTATAAATGGTAGGTCCAAAATTCAGGATATTACAGTTTTCAATGGATAGAACCCCATTAGAATAGGAAGAAAACAAAGTATTCCTAGATCACTGGTTCCAAAACCTAAAAAATTGAATAGCTAGATGGAGGGTGCCTCAAAAAATCCAAATATTTATGGCTCCTACAGCACACATCCAACTGGAACTAGACCACACAGTAGTATGGCATGAGAAAGGGTATACAACAAAGGAAAAACCACTCGACTACTATCCAACAATTGAGGAGATCTTCACAGAATTGGCAAGACAGACCAAAACTGACATCTTCATACCAGAGGCTGCAAAAGAAAATAATCAAGCTATTATAGAGCCATTGAATGACAAGGAGAAGGAGGAATACTATGAATTCAACCTTCATATTAGTACTTTCACCTCAGGAGACATTTCGATAGAGGGACAAAAACCCCTCCAAATTGAAAATGCACTGACTGAACAGTAGGAAGTCATACTGGAAGAACAACATATTATCATCTTGACTCATCAACAAGAGAGAGGAGAAGAACATATAAAGGAATATATTCAATCAGATATCCTAGAGTATTCTATGACAAAAGAAAATTTAAGAAAAATAGCAAAGGAAATAGCAGGCTCAAGGAAAAAAGAAATCAAATCAAGGAAAAGGGAAGGGGAATTGTAAACTTATTTTATCAGAGTCAGAAGATGAAGAACAACTACTGGCTACTGTTTTTGACATCCTAGAAGATTCTATAGCAAATAAGGTATCAGTTGAGACACAATTCAAGTAGTTCATCGACTCAGGAGAAAAACAAGGAAGACCAAAGAAGGTAAGAACTGCTACCCCACCCATAATGAATCCTATTGACTTAACCCTAGATTCACCAAGATCGTCTTCCACTAGAATAACACAAGAATCAACCCCGACCATATTACCAAGATATAATGAGTTAGTCCCTAAAACCCTTAAGGAAAATATGGATAAACATGTTGAACTTCAACAATTGATCAATGATTTCCCAAATCTATTCCTTATATCCCAACAGATCAATACCACCCACAAACTTGTCGAGTCAAGATCTTCTCAATAAAGACTCGTTCCACAAATCACCCAAGTTTCATCACCACCATCAGTCATAGGAATCATCAAATCATCATATTTTCTCAACCCTGACCTGATGCCCACCATATTTGAAACCCACATTTCATCATTCACACCAACATTCAAAAACAACCCAGCCAATGTAGATGGAAGGGGACCACTTGACCTAGAAGGTAACTAAGTAACTGTAGATGCCGAAATCAAAGACCTCATGGAATAGGAAGGAATCAAAAACCCTGTTGACCCTCAAATAGAATTCAAAGGATCTATAAAGACAAAGCTTCTGACCACACCCCTAACCCCAGACCATTCACCATCACCACCACCACCAGAACCAGAGCCTCATCACAATCCAGACCCTCCATATTCACCACCAGTAGAAGCACAAACAACCACAAACCCCATCCCAAAAACATAACAAACTAATCCTACCACAATAAGGGTTCAGTCGACTGAGAATCCACTGACTGAGGAACAACGAAATCCATGGTAGTAGGAAACATCCGACATGATCATAATTTGTCCATAAGTCGAATCATAAAAGAAAGAGAAAAGAGAAGAAGAAAAAATAAGAACACAAGAAACAACAAACACTAACAACTATCCACCTTCATCAATTGGGATCGACTTCTGCTGTTGAAGCACCGAATCTAAGAGTTGGATAGACTCCTTGAAGCAATAACTAAATAAGCATCAACCAGAAACCGAACAAAGCAAGAAAGAATTGAAAAAAATGAAAGCATAACAAGTTGAATTCTTGATGAAATGCAGGACTTTGACCCAGGAACGACAGAGACCGACATCGACAAACCATTGGAAAAATCATACCAATTGTTTGAAAGTGTTATGTCAAACCTACAGATGTAGCTACAGATTAAGAGAGAGGAGCAAAAGGAAGAGACTTATGTACTACTAAAACAACAGTACACAACATTTTTTGAAGCACATAAGGTATTGCAGGACCACTTAGATGAGTCTGTCACCACGAAAGAAGTCATACGAAGTTGGTACACCCACTACAGACATGTATTCCAGTAGGATCGACAAAACTGTGAGCACATCTAGAACTTAGAAAAACAACAAGTTTTGGACGACACCATGAGAAAAACAATACAGGACCAATCCATATTAGAAACAACAAAATTTGAAAAGTTAGAAAACCTAGCACATCAGTGGATGACCCAGACACTTCTAAGCATCATCACACTCAACAAGATCTTCCCACAGATGAGAAGGCTCAGTCACTAGGACCTAACTTGGAAATCATTAGAGATTGTTCAATTCAATAGAATATCTCAACTCTATCAAGCCTCACAACCCTCACCATCGATATCTAGAACTCTCTACGTAGTTGGGAAGAGTTTGAACACCAACTGGCCATCAAAGCAGAAGCTATTGTAGAAGTCTGTGTTCAGAAATGACCGTCCATTCGTTTACATGGTTTATGAAGACAAAGCAAATCCAATAACTATTTTAGACAACAGATTTTTTAGTACCTTCGATGTTTCTTCAGGACAAAGAAATATTTTGTTCTTGGGGGAGATGTTGGAGAAGCTAGTCAGCGAGCTGACTAGTCGAGTTAACCGACTAATCAGAGATTAGGTCGGGCTCCAAAGGTCGTGTTGGTTGACCTAACCAAAAATTAGTTACTCATAACCATTTCGTAAATTATATATAATATGTTGTTGAACCAGTTAAGAACTTGTTTCATTTTTGATATATGTATGGACCCTCATGTGATTCTACAATATAAATATGTTATTCTCTTACATGTTCATGTCTCTTGTCTCTATATGTTTATATGATTCTTTATGTGTATTATTGGCAACCTTATGTAATCTATGAGATTACAAAAAGGTGACTCATGAACAGAAATTTCATCTTAAACCATGTCATTATCAAAATTATCAGAAAAATTAGAGCTTGAATCATTAATTACTTCATCATGGTGTTGGGGAGAAGAGCCTTCCCCCCTCAGTGCAAGCTCAAAATCTGGTCTGGTCTCCTCTTCGAATTGCACACTCCTCTCAATGAAATTATTGAGTGTGGATGTTTCAAAGAGCTTATAAAAATTTGTGTCCTCACCATAACAAACCATGATACATTCTTTTCTTTGTGGCTGAAATGCCTTCCTCTTTTCTAATTGAATTTGAGCCCATGCTCTTGAGCCAAATTTTTTTAAATGTGAGACATTTGGTTTATGGCCAAAGCATGCCTCATAGGGAATTTTTCTGTTAGGATATTTAGACACTTCAGAGTCAGTTAAGATCAACTTGTGTAATATATCCATTAGGTAAAAGTGTGTTTCTTTAGTATGCATTAGTATTCATTTGTAAATATTCTAATCCGACAGTCACGATACATTCTAAACATAGAGTGATCCGACAGTTCAACTTCTCTTAGATCATACCTACCATTGATCTGTTTCTTAACACCTGATTGGTCTATGATCTCTATTTAAAGAGCATAGAGGGTCCTTGGCTAGTTGATCGATTATGAGAAGCTCATATAGTTTTCTTTATTTTGCATAATAAATTGCTCCAAGTAGCTATTTGGTTTGGGCCGTGGACTATTTCCCTCTCAAGGGTTTTAACCATGTGACAAACATTGGTGTATTGATATATGATTCATTTTTGTAAAGTGGTTGCTCTTGGTTTTCGGTCCTTTGGGAGTACCCTGTGTACCCTTACATTGTATCAGAGCTTTTATGAAGAGCCGCTTTCGGTTTTGATCAAGATCTGGAACCGGTGTTGCTGAAACTTTGAAAGAGTTTCTGGTTCTAGATTTTTTATGCATTTGTGGCTTGTGGGAGTTATTCCATTGCATCTAGAGCATCGTTTCCATTTAAAAACAATTTTTCGTTTCACCGAAAATTGTTTCCGTTTGTTCCAGAAACACCCATTTCGGCAAATCTGAAGGTATAATGTTACAGCGCCGGATTTGTTTTATTTTTTTTTAAATGTCTCATATTTTATCAATTTTATTATTAGATCTTTTTTTTTGTTTTATTCTCGGATTGTTGCCTTCCCTGGCTGCGTATGCTCTTTGCCGTGCAGCTTGCGCAATCGCGGCGAATCAGAAACAATGAGGGAAAGTTTTTTTTTCTTGTCTTCTCAGCTACGTATGCTCTTTGTCGTGCACCGTGTTTGATCACGGCAAATTATAAATAGTGAGAAAACTTGAAAACATAGAATTTCCAGGTAAGCTAACCAAGATCTAACCCCATTGTGTGGAAAAAGTTTTTTTGTTTTCGTGTTTCATTTTTTTTGTAATTTGTGGGAAAATAAAGCAAGCATGTAGAACTAGAGAGAAGAGTAAAAAAAAAAACTCTTCTTCTTTCCATACTTTTACATACCTTTTAAACTTACCTCACTTGGTTCAAAGTTGCTTTACTCCTTGATAAGTCTTGAGTTCAAGTCTTATGAAGCTACTTTTTAGTGCATGCAATTTCTATTTTCAAGTTACTTTATTGTAAAATTGCATCTCACATAAATAAAATAAAATAAAGAGTGAGTCACTTAAGTATAATTTATTGCCGCACTATTTAAAATTCACATTATTGTAAAAGTGAACATCACTTATTCTACAAAAGTGATTCACTTCAAAGCAACTTTATTGTAAAGTGATTGTCAAAGGTTGATCTTGGGAAGATGGGGCTTCTTTTTTTTAGTTGGTCTAGTTAATATCTACCATGTCACTATTGGGTACATCTTCAACATTTTCTTTGATCAAGCATAACTTCATCATCCAGAATCAATTTTCAATGCCATTTTTTTAAACCGCAGATTTTTTCTAGCTCTTTGCATCTAGACAGTTAGTTTATGTTCTTTCATCCATTATTTTATAGTATGGCCACCCCTTGTGATATTATACTTACAAGTTCTAACTATTTCTCATGGAAATCTCATATGGAGGATGTTCTGCGAAGTCGACGACTTTTCAGGATAACCTTAGGGAAAGAAACAGAACCCATTGATGATGATAAGAAAATTAAATGGGAAAATAGATGTGATGAAGCTCATGGATTGATTGGGATGTCAATCTCTACTGATTTGCAATTCCACATATTTGGAATTGATGACCCTAATAAAGCTTGGGGAAAGTTGGAATCTATGTTTGGTAAACACAATGAAATTCGAGGTCATCAACTTGAGAATGAGTTGCTTTCCTTGAATCAAAATAATTTTTCATGCATTCAAGACTATTTATCTAATTATAAAACTCTTAGAGTCTTATGTGCAGAATGCAAGATTAAGAAAGAAGACAAACAATGTATTTATCATATTCTTTCCAAACTTGGACCTGCATATTGTATTTTTGTATCTACATTCTACTCCATGAAAGAATCCTTGACTACAGCTAGCTATCAAGAGCCTAGTCTTGAATCATTTTGTGATTCCTTAATTAGAGAGCAAGATAAGCTCATTCATCTTAGAATAATTAACAATACAGATACATCTAGGAAATCCTTATTGTACCAACAGAAAGAAAAGTTCAAGCCTCCCAAGAAATAGAATTCTCGCAATAATAAGCCAAACAACAAGGGTCCCAAACCCTCTCAGTCAGCTCCTTATTTAAAACATGACAAGAGATCCAAGTCAAAACGAAATAAGACTGAGTGTCATTGCAATTTTTGTGGGAAATATAATCATGATGAATCCAAGTGTTTCAAGAAGATGGCAGCCTTGGAGGCAACAATGAAGAAGCACCACATCAGCCTAGATTCATCTTCAAAATCTAACTCTCATGGACATGCACTTTGTGCTTCTGGTTACTCTTATACTGCATCTTCTTCTTCTACTTCAAATGAATGGCTCATTGATTCTAGGTAATCTTATTATATCGCTAAGGATCAAGCCATCTTTTCTACTATGCATGAATGTAACACCAAACAAATATTTGTTGGTGATGATAGATCTTTAAGTGTTGTAGGATCTGGAACAGTTCTAGTAGAAAGTGGTCATTTCAGTTATGTACTATGTGTTCCAAAAATTTCCTGCAATTTGTTATTAGTGTATCAAATTACTCATTCAGGTGAAGGTAAAACTGTGACGTTTACACCTCACCAAGTTGTAATCAAGGATTTTAAAAATCCTCAAAATGTCCTTGCTACTAGAACTATTGATGATATTACCAGGTTGTACAAATTTAAAAACTTTGGGTCATCACCTTTTCCTTCAGTTTTTGTTGCTCATAGTGATAACTTGAGCAAACTTTGGCATGAGCAATTTGGTCACTTAAATTATCGCTCATTGCAACAACTATGTAAAGACAATATGGTGACTAGTCTTTCGATGGTATCTTGAAAGGATGGTGTTTGTTCTGGTTGTGTACTCAGAAAAAATCATTGGGATAGTTTTGACAAATGTGCCTCTTGACATGCCTCGATTCCTTTGGAGCTTGTGCATAATGACTTGTGTGGCCCTCTTCCATCTGCTTCTTTTTCTAGTTTCAAATATTTCTTAACTTTCATTGATGACTAATCTAGATGCACTTGGGTTACTTCATAAAACTTAAGAGTGAAGTATTTAACATGTTCTTCGCCTATAAGGCCCTTGTTGAAAACCAATCTGGTCATCACATTATTAAGTTAAGATCTGACAATGGAGGAGAATATGTTAACAATAAGTTCACTACTTTTTGCACTGAACAAGGAATCCAACAATAGCACACTATTCCATATACACCACAACAAAATGGTGTAGTTGAACAGAAGAACTGCACTTTAAAATAAATGGCAAATTGTATGATCTAATCTAAGGGAATAAGTCTTCAATATTGGGCTAAGGCCATAAATTGTGCAAATTACATAGATAATCGCACACCCACTAAACTTTTACAAGGTATAACACCGGAAGAAGCATGGAGTAAAATAAAACCATATGTAAATCACTTTTGTCTATTTGGTTGTGAAGCATGGGCTCACTTTTTGAATGAAAAATGGAAAGCATTATAGCCTAAAAGTGAAAAGTGCATATTTATTGGATATTCTGAAGATGTAAAAGTTTATAGACTTCTTCAGCCACATTCTCACGATATAATCATTAGAAGAGATGTTAAATTTGATGAAAATCTCTTGGCCTGCGAGCCTAACTTGGCGAGTGTGCCATCTTTGGCATGCGAGCCTAATTCAGCGATTGTGCCTTCTTCTTCTTCTTTATCTAGCTTCCTTGACAGGTTTCCAACTCCAATTTCTGATGATGACAGTGAGGATGAAAATCCGCCTCCGCATGTTCATGTTCCTCCAATTGCACCAGCACCAATACTTCCTTGATGGGTCCATTCAACATGTGACGCAGCTGGTAATCTTGCTGGTGATCCTAGAGATCAACGTCAAACACGTTCTCAGTTTTAGCAAGCCTGAGTCTCTTTTGGCTCAAGTTTCCCAAAATCATGATCTAGGAACCTTTGCAGAAGCTTCAGGAAATACAGATTGGGATGCAGCTATGGATGAAGAATATCGTTCCTTAAGGGCAAATGATACTTGGGATCTTGTTCCTCTTCCAAAAGGAATAAAACTTGTCAAATGTAAATGGGTCTATAGAACTAATTATACATTATATGGAAGTGTTGAAATACTTAAGGCAAGGTTCATTGCCAAAGGTTTTTCCCAAGTTGAAAAGATTGACTAGAATGAAACCTTTGCCCCTATCGTAAAAATGAATTCCATCTTCCTTGTTCTTTCCCTTGCAGCATTACATAACTGGGAAGTCCATCAAATGGATGTCAATTTTTCCTTTTTACATGGTGATTTACATGGAACAACCTCCTGGATATGTTCAAGATAACTCTAGCCTTGTCTGTCTCCTTAAGAAATCCTTATATGGCCTTAAGCAAGCTTCTAGAGCTTGGTATGCCAAAATGGATAACTTTCTCCTTGACATTGGTTTTTCTAGATGCCATTCTAACCCCATTGTCTATACCAAGAAAGTAGGAAACCATCTCATCATACTTGTTCTTTATGTTCATGATCTTATCCTTACTGGTAGTGACCCTAAACTTATAACCCATGTGAAATCCCATCTTAAGCAAAAATTTGAAATGTCAGACTTAGGACATTTGCATTATTTTCTTGGTCTCCATGTCTTACAAACCAAAGAAGGAATCTTTCATTCCCAGTCTAAGTATGCTTGTGACCTTCTTCATCGATTCTACATGGAAGATTGTAAACCAGCCCCTTCTCCCTTCCAGTCTAGAGTCAAACTTTCTGCCACTTGTACTTCCCCTAAATTAGATGCCACCTTGTATCGTCAGCTTGTTGGTAGTCTTTTATACTTGACTCATTCCCGTCTTGAACTTTCCTCTGCCATTGGTCATGTTTCCTGTTATATGCAAACTCCTCATGGAAGTCACTAGAAAGCAGCAAAAAGAATACTTCGATATATTCAAGGTACAAATCAACTTGGGATTCATTACAGTATAGGCGGGAAACCTTTGTTGTTTGGTTTCACTGATTCAGATTGGGCCAGCGATCCTGATGATGGAAAGTCTACTGTAGGTTATGTTTTCAGTCTGGGATCTAGACCTGTCACTTGGGATTGTAAGAAACAACAAGCTCTTGCTCTTTCTTCAGTAGAAGCAGAATATCGAGCCACAATTAATGCTAGTTAGGAAGCTTTATGGCTTCGACAGATCCTTTCATAGTTTGAATTCGAGCAGAAACAGCCTACTCCACTTTGGTGTGACAATCAAAGTTACATCAAGCTTTCCAAATATCCAATTCTACATCATTGCAACAAATATATTGAGCTACACATGCACTTCATCAGAAATCTTGTTCATGATCGTGTTATTGAAGTGCTCTATTTCCATACAGATGATCAAGTTGCAGTCAACTTCACCAAGTCTGTTACCAAAGTGAAGTTTTCTAAAATTCGATCTACGTTAGGAGTTCAGGAATGTGACCTTAAGGGGGGATATGATCTAATGCCTCCTTCCATCTCCTAATAGTGTCACTTTTGTAAATCCTTCAATCCTATCCCAAGTTGTTCTTAAAGTGGGATGTTAGAATATTTAGACACTTAGGAGTTAGTTAAGATCAACTTGTGTAATATATCCGTTAGGTAAAAGTGTGTTTCTTTAGTATGCATTAGTATGCATTTGTAAATATTATAATCTGATGGTAACGATATGTTATAGAAATAGAGTGATCAGACAGTTCAACTTCTCTTAGATCATACCTACCATTGATCCATGGCTTAACACTCGATTGGTCTATGATCTCTATTTAAAGAGCATAGAGGGCCCTTGGCTAGTTGATCGATTATGAGAAGCTCATGTAACTTTCTTTCTTTTGCATAATAAATTGCTCCAATTAGCTATTTAGCTAGTGCCATGGAGTGTTTCCCTCTCAATGGTTTTAACCACATGACAAACATTGGTGTATTGATCTGTGATTCATTTGTGTAAAGTGGTTGCTCTTGGTGTTCGGTCCTTTGGGAGTACCCTATGTACCCTTACATTTTCCTTTGACTAATTTATGAAATCCCATGTTTTGAATATATGCAGCATGATTTATATCCTCATCCCATATCTTGGGACTTATATCCCTTTCCTCAATCATGCATGTGGCCATCTCTTTTAGAGCCCTATTTTTCCTCTCTGCCACACCATTTTGTTGTGGTGTGTAGGGGACTGAATGTTGCATTTGAATGCCACATTCCTCACAAATATGTTGCATATTTGTATTGACATATTATTTACCATTTTCAGTCCTAAGGATTTTTATCCTATTCCCACTTTGTTTCTCCACTAAGGATTTTCAATTCTTCAATGTCTCAATGAATTCAGATTTCAATTTTAGGAAGTATACCCAACATAACCTTGAGTAGTCATCAATGAAGGTGACTACATACCTTGATCCTCCACAGGAGGGAGTGTGAAGAGGACCAATGAGGTTTTAATGTAACAAAACAATTGTTTGTGTGTCTCTCCTTTCCTTCCCCTTCTTATAGTTGTGCTTTGGATGATTCCCAACTACACAGCCAATGCAAGCTCCATTGGAAGATTCGATTGAAGGAATCCCTACCACCATCTCATCCTTATTCAGTGATTAAAGATACTTGTATTTCATGTGTCCAAATATTTCATTCCATAGCTTGGAGGTCTCATTGGCAAGTGATAGGAGCACTTGACCTCTAGAATCAGGAAGAAATTTTGAGAACTTGTACATTCTCTCTTGGTGGTCTACATACCCAATTGCCACAACTTGGTTGGATGATATTTATGCTATCTATACCAAGTGAGGAGTAAATTTTACTCTCTCGGCTTCTCCTAAATTTATCATTTGATACACTGAAAACAAATTTGATTCCAAATATGGTAGATAGAGGAAATCACTAAAATATCCTTGCTCCAAGTCAATCCTACCAAATCCTTTGGTCTAGATCTCAGAGTCATCTCCCATTCAAATAGTTGGGAAACTATTCGAATGCATAGAGGAGAAGAGCTCTCTGGTGGAATCCATATGTCTAGATTCCCCTCAATCAATAATGAAGGTGGATGAATTAGAAGAAACTACTACTAAGGCATGGAATTTCTCCTTGTTATCATAACTTGAGGTCCCATCTTCCTTCCTTACGCCATCTAGGAAAGGGATGTTGCTTTTCTCCAGCAATTGCGCCATCATGTCAATGGTATTTTTCATGCAGTATCTCTCTTGATTCCATCCCTTATGGAAATATGTGCATTTTTTTTCTCCTTCCCTTTCTTGTCATTATCCTTAGGAGGTTTCAAACCCCCATCAAGTTTTTGGTTCATCAGACTTCCTTTTCTCTAACTGCTTCAATTTTTTTCCTTCTTCTTTCCCTTGGAGGAATTCAAAACACCCATGGACAAAGATTAATCTCTACTAGCTTTGATGGTGCCCATTTTAACTAGTTTCTCCTACTCCTTGGTGAGGAACTCCATGAAGCTGGCTAGGGTTGGCATTTTTGAATTTCGAAGGGTGAGTTTTCCAAAATGAAAGGTGCTTACAAACACTGAAAAATTATGGGCCTAACTTCTAAAGGATAGATAGTATTATCTGATCCTCTTTCTTATCAATTCCAAATTACTTCACTTTATTTACTAGAGACTCTAACTTCATCAACAATTCCTCGATGGTTTCAAAATGCATTGGGCTTAGGCTAATGAGCTCGTTTTCAAGGTGATGTCCCCTCAATTCATCATTTTTCCCAAAGAGAGATTTTACTCTAACCCATAATTCATTTGGGGTTGTCAAATTGTCTACATGAAATAAGAGTTCTCTTGAAATACTTAGGAATAGTAGTCCAAAGGCTTCATCAAGTCTATTGAAGTACTTAGACTTCTACACTGCAGATTTTGGCTCCACTTCTGTGCCCATGGTAAAACCCTGTAGAGACTCATAGATCTCATTTGGATGACCATTTATTCCTTCCATTGGAATAAATTGAAGGTAGTGAGAAATACGTGGTTATGCTCCATCTCTTCTTGCACTAGTGGTGAGATTTTGCTATGGTTCCTACAAAAACACTCAATTTTATCCATAAAATCTCTAGAAAAATGTAGCTCAAACATTCAAGATTGATCTGAAAATTTAATCAAATCTAATAACATGTGATAATTTTTATTTACGTCATGATCTAGGATTCCAAGAGGCTCTCACAAATCAAATTACTTCCAAAAACCAACAAAACAACATGAAAGATGAACAATTTTACATAGACAATGTGAATAGAAACTTGATATTATTTGATTGTCTAACATGTGAATATGTTTAGAACATTTTTATATTACATTTGGTTCAATTCAAGAGGCTTTGGAATCCAAATATGAGTGTACATGTTAAAATGGCCAAATTGGCCTCAATCCCCCCTAGGCGGGACAAATAAGCTCCAACTTAGCCCAAATGGTCATGAATGGTGGTGTCAATGAGGCTGATTTATGTTCTAGAAATTATGACTCCTTTTAATGTGTGGGTGAGCATGCAGAGGTGAGTGGGATGCTCAAGGTGGGAAATTAATGCTCCAACAATCCAAAAATGGGCTAGAAACACCCCTAGCGCTCCTCGTAAACCACAATTCATCAAAAAGAGGAATGGGATCGCATATGTCATCAATGAAGGTGCACATGTGGAGTTTGACTGAACTAGAGCCCTCATGTAGGTGTTAAATCACCAAAATAACTGGTTATTATGCTAGATTAACTTCCCTAAGTCCAAACCATAGAATATTACTACATAAATGCAAATAAAATTGACTAAGGCTCTAGAATAAGGTACTAAGTGGTGGATTATTATTCTAACAAAAACAAAATTCCTTAAATAAATGTTTTTTCGCTGGATAAAACCTTTCTTACTATTCCTATTGAATTAAAAAAGGGTCAAAATTTACAATGTTCTTCCCAAACATGCCATAAATATTATTTTTAATCATAAAACCTACTACCTATAAATCCCTTGAATAAAGCTATACAAGAAGCATACATGGCATAACTTCCTTCTTCTACACCAAATCCATGACCATTCCTTAAAGGCACGTAACAAAAAACAAATCACAATCATAATTTTTAATTTAAAGTAATTGACCTCTCCATTGTAATCTCATCCTCTAGAACTTCTTGATAAAACAAGGTTCTCAAAACACTGTTTACAACCATCTTCGATAGACTATCAGCCTCTTTGTTGAATATCCTTGAAATATGCTTCAAAGATATTGGTGTAAAGGAGTTCATTAGTAAATTTACCCTCTTTCTCCAACTGTTTAACTGGACAACCTAAAAGATGCAATTTTCTTTCACCCACTCAATTATAATCTTGGAGTCTCCAAATATGTTCAAAGAGTCAATCCCATATTTTCTAGCAAAGAAAAGTATCCCCCAAAGGTAGATGAGTTCAACTTTGGTGTTGCTTCATTTTTCACCACACATCCATAGATTAAACTAGTGTTGATCGTTAATCTCTAATACCATTCCAAAGCCACACTTTCCTTCCTTCGAAGAACCATCAAAATATCCATTAGCTGAGAAAGGACTAAAAAGTGGTTTGTAAACAAGATTCTGATATTTAATATTCTTTCCACCATCAAATTCTTTGAAAGGGGAAATGCTTTTGGTAGAACATAGACTAGCATTTGGGCTGGCATTCTTAAATAAATCCTTGTTTCAAACCTTGAAAATATTCCAAATGATAAAGATAGGTCGAGTCCTGAATATTGTTCCTTTAACATACCAACTTTTGAAACTATCATTCAAATGTCCTTCTCCCCATTCAAAAACCATACAACTTTACTGAAAGGACATTCAATGAATAGGTGACTTTGTTACATAAACAACACACACTCGGTCCACACCATCCTCTTTTCCTTAACTTTTTCCATGCTAAGACTTTGTTTTCCATTACCATCTAGAAAAAAAACATTTTACCTTTAAAGGGAGGGGCACTTCCATATTTTATCATTCCACCATTTTATATTGTTGAAAGAGAGAGAATGAACAATTGAAAAATATGCCTCTTTAGTTGTTACCTTCCTAGTAGCCTTATTCCAAGGAGATACTAATTTATCCTATGTTGAACCTAGTCTTATACCTGCCACATTTAGATTATGAATATAGTTGTCCCAACGATCTTCCTAAATGCCAAAAAGACCCAAATCGTTTGACAAGAAACAATAACCTCCTTTCAAAAANTCTTATCCCTGCCACATTTAGATTATGAATATAGTTGTCCCAACGATCTTCCTAAATGCCAAAAAGACCCAAATCGTTTGACAAGAAACAATAACCTCCTTTCAAAAATGCCCAAATCTAGAATTTCAAGATGACAAATGATCTCCTATGGAAGTTCGTATGTAATGTCCCCAAAAATTGGAAAAAAGAATACAAATTATAGGCTAGTAAAAATGACCTAGACGTAACATTATTCATTTACGGATCTCTATCGTACATTTTATGTACCTCCGTTTAGTCGTAAGTTGTTCTTACGTTCTATTGTTTACAATTCAGTCATTATTTCTAATGTATTTTAGTTATGATGTTGTACCGTTGTTTACTACTTAGTGTTATGTTTACACTTTTGTCGCTTATATGTTGTCACTAGATTTATGTGCTTCATCCTTTCTACATTATCGCACTTGTTAATTATGGAGTCCTAACTTAACTTTGTTTGTGGAAACAAAGTGGGTGGAGTGGCGGGACTTGTTCTCCCATTACGGTTCAAGAGGTAAAGTATTACTTTGTTATGCAAGATTACGTAGTTCCATCGAACTAAGGAACCTCTTTTATTTACTTCCAGGTTTACCTTGCAGCACGAGGCTTAGTAGGGAGATGGAATCGTTTCAACCTTTATTTTTAACTTATTGTTCATCATTACACTTTATTACTATTTCAGATTTGGTAGCAAGGTAATATTAAATTTGTTAATTATCTAGCCTAGATAATTAAGTAGGTGATACTTTATACAATCTATTCTATTGCACTTGATGTCTATTTTATTATAGTTATTAACATATTTCTTGTTTTAATGGCAGGTCATAACTTGGTTACTTGTTCGGACCTTGGTCTTATTATAGTCAGATATGTTACCATGGCATACTCCATATGCCATGATTCTTAAGCATAGATACTTTGATACTAAGGGGTTAAGACCCTAAGCTCTAAACCTATGGCCCAAACATTACCTATATACTTAAGCTTGGGTTCTTTACTTGGACTAGCGCATACTTATGTATGAAAAATACTTTACAATATGGCATACCATGTAATGGTATACGATATGCATTAAGGTTTTGGGGTGGTGAAACCATAACATATGGTAGTAACCATACGATAGCAGGGTTTAAACATAAACATAAACTATAGAGAGTGGGTTTTTATATGGATTTAATGGTTTCGAGCTGGTGCATTCAAAGCATTTGGAGAAATGTGACAGCCTTCTCTTAGGCTTGGCTCAGGATGGTTGTGCATTATCTTTGTCATTTGAGGTTTTTGCACTTCGGCTCTATGCAGGGGGGAAACCATGGAGGCGACCTCCATTCTATGAGGTCTGAATTCATTGGGTTTATACGCCTGCACATTGTTTGGTTTAAAGTTTATGAGCGTGGCCATAGTTCTTATCCCCATTTTTTATTGTGTTTTGTAGGTGCCCAAAGGGAATGAGGAGCAACGTGGATATAACTTTTGTGGGCTCCAATCATTTGCAATCGTGGCCACGGTAAGCCTGTGAGCAATTTTTTACTTGCTACCTTTCGGCCCTCTTGGGAAAACTACGCATAAATTGCTGCTTGGTTGGGGTTTTATGCTATGGGTTTTGATGTGGGGTTTTTAAGATTCACCTTCGGGCATATGATTACAAACTTGGATTTTAACAATGTCTTAATGGATTCGCCGTGAATGAAGTCGCACTCCCTCTAGTTCTGTGTATAAATTTGGGTTTGTAAATTTACTTGCAATTTTTAGCATCGAAGAGAGGAATGTTTGGGATTCTAGAACAATTGGTTTTTGTTTATGCAAATCATGTTTTAGTGTTAGATTTTTAACATTAAGCTTAGCATAACATTAGAATATTTAACTAGGATAATAACATGCACATCAATAAAACACAAGCACAACACAAGAGATAAGAGACACAAAGAATTTTACTTGGGGAAACCATAAAGGAGAAAACCCTGCAACTTCCTTAGAGATAGAATTAGCACCAAAAGTAAAACCCGAAAACATAAAGATGATCTCCACAACTTCTGTCTCTCTCTCTCACTTGAGAGAACTTCTCCTCTCTCACTCATGCGCCCTAATGAGTGAGTGTGTGTGTGATAAATAGAGACACTCACTCTCTATTTATATTATTTTGTTCATTTGAAACCCACTCCAACATGTCCACCTCACTTAACAATTGCTTACTAGATCTGACATCTCTAGGAGTGTCTAATAACCCTAGTGCCCCACAACTTGTGGGGACTTTTCCTCCTCCGACCAACAAGGAGGTTTATCCTTAACACAATGCTGGGGACTATTGCCCTGACTTACAATGAATCACCTAGGGTTGAATTCTCTAGGATAGTCTAATAACCCCAGGGACCCATAACTATGGGGACTTTAAACCTTGACCTATAGGAGGATTACCCACAATGACTTGACATGACTTGTTTACATTATAGAAAATTCCCAGAATAAACATTGGGGTATGACATGACTCAATTACATTACAGACACATCTCAGAATAGACATTGGGGTACAATATATAAGATATATGGATGAATACATTCCGAAGTTACAATTACATCAATGCTCCCTCTTAACTAGGAAGGTATTCTCTCGACACAATTTATCAGCACAAGTCTTCTTCTTTGTATAATTTGGATTATTATTGAGTTCTCATCATCTTCATCTTCAATTCATCTTCATCTAGATATGGATCATCACTCAATCTGGATCATCATCACTGAATCTAGATCATCACTCGATCTGGATCATCATCACTGGATCTGGATCATCACTAGATCTGGATCATCATCACTAGATCTAGATCATCACTCGATATGGATCATCATCACTGGATCTCAATCATCACTCGATTTGGATCATCACTGGTGGATCATCATCACTGGATCTAGATCATCACTATATCTAGATCATCACTTTTGTATCATCATCACTGGATCTAGATCATCACCCAATCTAGATCATCATCACTGGACATCATCACTGGATCTAGATCATCATTCGATCTAGATCAATACCACATGTGCTATCTCATGATTCTTCTCGTCACAGGAAGTTCCACAAAGCCAGCCCTTTTTCCTGCTAGTTGTAGGCCTATCCTCCATGTAGGTCTTCTTTGGTGCTTATATTTGACACCAAGTCAGAATGGCCCACCCAAAACTTACAAGTGACCTACTCATCAGAAAGGAATGCCTATCACTCACATCTAATCATATAGGAACCAATCCTATAATCACATCAGAAAGGCTGAGCGCTCACATTCACCAGCATGATAGGACACAACTATTATCATATGTGAAAAGGCTCAACACTTACATCTGACCTACTCGTCAGATAGGCATAGCACTCACATCTAATCTACTCATCAGAAAGGCACATAACTCACATCTGACCTACTCATCAAAAAGGCACAGCACTTACAATCACCAGCATGGTAGGACACACGTACTACCATCTGTGAAAAGGCGCATCACTCACATACATTAGCATGATAGGACACACCTACTATCATCTGTTGTAAAGGCCAACACTCACATCCACTAGCATGATAGGACACACCTACTATCATCTGTGGAACAGCTCTGCACTTACAACTAATCATGTGGGAACACATCCCTCAGTCATATCAGAATGGCTCTCAATCCCATACTGAGGATTCCTGGTACCTCACCAGGTAGCTCCATTCCAAGAATGGCGGAATCCCTTATATTTGACACCAAGTCAGAATGGCCAACACCCACATCTGACATGGGAGGAACATAATCCTTTAACCATGATAGAATGGCTCAGCCCTTACATCTGATCAAGTGGGAACACATCCCTCTATCACATCAAAATGGCCATGCACTCATTTATGATCATGTGAGAACACATCTCATAGTCATATTAGAACGGCCCTTAGTCCCAAACTGAGTTTTCCTGGTACCTCACCAGATAGCTCCATTCCAAGAATGACAATATCCCTTATATATGATCATGTAGGAACCAATCCTACAATCATATCAGAATGTCTTAGCACTCGTATCTGACATGGAAGGAACCAATCCTCTCATCATGACAGAATGGCTCAACCCTTACATCTAACCATGGAAGGAACCAATTCTCTCACCATGTCAGACTGGCTCACGGACTCATCACTTCCCCTTGGAAGGAATATCGATTTGGAGAACACCAAGCTTCTCCCTGAAGTACTCAAACTTCACTTTGGGAAATGGCCTCGTCAACACATTAGCTATCTGTTCATCCATCACAACATACTAGAGCTTCACTACTCCCCTCTGCACCATATCCCTAATATAGTGATACTTGATCTCATTATGCTTCGACTTATCATGGAACACCGATTTCTCCGACAACTTCACACAACTTTGGTTGTCGCAATGTATACAAGCAGCATCAACTAGAGATCAAATAAATCACACAGTAGTTTCCTCAGCTATACTGCCTCACAACTAGCTGAACAAGTTGAGACATACTCTGCTTCAGCTATACTCAGTGCCACATAGGACTACTTCCTGCTAAACCAAGATATCACACCTAATGCCATACTGAATAAACACCCTAAAGTGCTCTTCTTATCGATGGCACTACCTACCCAATCTGAATCATCATAACCCTCAAGGTTAATCTTTTGCTTCGCCTCATACTTCAGCCCATAATCAACTGTACCCCTTAGGTACCTCAAAAAATGCTTTCAATCAAGTGAACATTTCTCGGATCTATCAGGAATTGGCTTAAGGTGTTCACAGCAAAGAAAATATCTGGTCCCATGTTCGTCAAGTACATCAAGGACCCAATCATCTGACGATACATCATGGCATCACCTGTCTCTGATGAAGCATCACTCAATAGCTTCATGTTTGATGCCATAGGTGTGATCATGGCCTTGCATTCCATCATCCCAAACCTATTTAGGATCTCTACTACATACTTCCCTTGTCCGAGGAAGATTCCATCTGCATTCTACCACACCTCCATGCCTACATAATAGGAGAATCACTGGTCTTCTGCCTTCAACCTTGAAGTAAAGGTTGGAATTCGCTTTACTCTCAGTAAAGCCTAGAGTCATCAGTAATCTATCCATCCTATTGTACCATGTTGAACCTCAATATATTCTATAGTCACTCCCTCTGAAGCAAAGCATCATACTCCCTCTGTCTTTCGTACTCTATGCACTGAAACATTTTGTACCGGAGTGACAAGTAGCTTCCTATGCTACTAATATTCTATGTATCCATCTAGTGTATAGGATTTCATCTTCAACCTTGTAGCAATGCTTAAGATATTCATCATGCTCATCATGTATGTGTTTCAACTCCCATTGGCTACAAATTTTTTTTCATAGTCTATGTCTTATTTTTGTGAGAAGCCTCGTTCTACGAATCTTGCCTTGTATCCCATGATGTTTCCATCTACTGCATGATGGAAATACAAACTTCTCTTCATGTATTGATACTGCATCCTAGACATCATTCTTCTTGAACTAGTCTTCCCTTTCTTCTTGGTTACTTCTTCATAGCTAGAAGGTTCTGCATCAATGATGTCGCTGCATTCGTCATATTATTCTTCATCTTGAACTGTTATCACTTGTTTTTCGAAACAAGTCTCATCCTTCTTTTCTTGTAGGCGATTCTGTATACGATCTTTCCTACCATTCAAATGCATTAGTTGTATGGTTAGAAACATTTCATAAGGTATATTCATAATTAAACCTTCTTATGCATAAATATATGATCATGCAACTATTTTAGCCAATACAACATTCATCCATATCTCACGGAAACTTTTCTAGATGCCTTCCATCTCTACCAAGACAACATTGAGATTGTGCACTAATCCAATATGTCAGCAAAGAGGTTTCATTCTAGATAATTAGCAATGGAGAGTTGTATAGCACCATGAGCTACTTACCCATCACATGCATATTAGTAGTATACTATCATTAATGCAAACATTCTATCATGCATAATACATCAACTGAATATAAATAAATGCATAACAAAACAATATCTTGAAATGACAATTGAATCTTACCTTTATTTTCTTCGTCGGTAGACTCCTTCTTGAGCCATCAGCTTCATCATCTTCTTCATTCATAATAGCATCATTTCTCATCCAAATTCTAAGAGGGATAACAGGTTCTGCAAGAGTTGAGTTCTTCATATTCCTCATTGCTTGAGGGATCTTCTTTGGATGGTAAGAGCTTGATATTCAGTTGCTCCCATCTTCTCTTCTCAAGCTTCTTCTTCTTGTGTGTGCTCTTCCCAGAGTCTACTGAAAGTAATCAGTTTCTTCTGGCACACATTCCTTGCATGAATGAATCCCATAATCTTGGGAGGCCATTCAAGGTGGCTATCACCACTTCTTCATTGTCCACTTCTTCTTCTACTACAACAATTTCTTCTTTGATTTGAGATATGACTGTATGGTCTCTGCATTCTGGATATTCACATTCTTCAACTGGTTTCTTAAGGTCATATTCCGATTTATGTTCTTCCCTTCAAATAGCTTGGTGAAGGAATCAAACATCTCTTTCGATGTCTTTAGGGAATATGCTTGTGGTACAAGTTGATCTGTGACTAAATCAATAATGATCTTCTTGGTCTTGACCAATTTCTTCTTGTGTAAGGCTTTTAGCCTCATCTCCCTCTGGAACTAGAACCTCTCTACTCATGCAGGTGTCCAATTCATTTTCTTCAGAGAGATCAAATACTTCCATGCTTGGAATTTGTCAACTTCACCAGGCTTATCATCAAGCTGATGTGATAGATCACTTCGAAATGAGAACCTCAAATGCAAATAGAAAAATATTAGATCTTATTGATTTGAGGTGTCCGTCTTGGTTTCAGAGCTAGCTGATCTAGGGTTTGTCATAGAAACCCTAATTTTCAAACCTTGGAATCTTTCAGATCTGATTGTATAGAAAGATATATATCTTCAAGTTGAGCTGTCCAATGTACTCCTTTTCTGAAAATAGTGGAGGGAAGCTCCCGAAACAGGAAGCTCTAGTTTTCCAATTTCTTTTGTAGAAATTCCTGTTACTATTTCTGTGGTATATTCAAACTTACTGCTCCTCTATGTTGCAAACTTCTTAATGAGGTGTCCTTGCATGTCCCTGTTCCAAAACCATAGGTTTCAGCAGAATTGGTTTCACCAATTGGGACTTAAGGTCATTTTCCCAAGGTGACCTATTACAGGACTGTTCAGAATAGTGAATTTGTACAAACTACCACATGTCACTGGCTCATATTCTGAGTGTGAAACTCAGACCAAAAAAATTACAGTCCATGGCCTTTCTAGGAAATCTTCGAAAATCTCATTTGGACCTCTGTAGCTCAAGATATAGCAATTCTCCCAAGGTTTCCTATTTAGAGATGAATTCTGGAAGAGGCTAGAACCCTAACTTGGAGGGATCATATATCCCAGTATCAAAAGCTAAATTTTGGATACAGTGTAAATCAGGATTGTATCTTCGGCCTCTACAATGTTCAGCACCTAAGCCTTCACCAATTGTGTGATATAGTGAATCTACCAAAACTTATTAATTTCAGTATTTAAGGTTTTTCTAGCTCGGGGTCAAACTAGGGTTTGACTTTCTCAGAGTTTCACCCAACCAAAAATCTTGATCCAGTTTTCTAAACTTCGATTTTGATGAGGAGAACAATCCTATGCTGGGCTCACTCAAAAATTCCTCTTCTGTGGAAATCCCTAATTTCCCACACCAAAACTGAAAATGCTTGGAATCAAATTCTGCTTCGACAGAAAGATGCACCCTTCAATGGAGAGTTAGCATAGCATACTTTTGTTGATGGATTGTGGAGAGAGACCTAAAAAGTAAGAATCCCTAGATTCTGTAGCTGCATAATGTCTTCTTCTTAGGTTAGCTCTGATCCCATGTTAGATTTTTAACATTAAGCTTAGCATAACATTAGGATCTTTAACTGAGAGAATAACATGCACAACAATAAAACACAAGCACAATACAAGAGACAAGAGACACAAAGAATTTTCCTCGAGGAAACCATAAAATATAAAACCCCGCAACTTCCTCAGAGATAGAATCAACACCAAAAGTAAAACCCAAAAATACAAAGACGATCTCCACAGCTTCTGTCTCTCTCTCTCTCACTTGAGAGAACTTCTCCTCTCTCACTCATGCACCCCAATGAGTGAGTGTGTGTGTGATAAATAGAGAGAATCACTCTCTATTTATATTCTTTCGTTCATTTGAAACCCACTCCAACATGTCAGCATCACTTAACAATTACTTACTAGAGCCGACATCTCTAGGAGTGTCTAATAACCCTAGTGCCCCACAACTTGTGGGGACTTTTTCTCCTCCGACCAACAAGGAGGTTTATCGTTAACACAATGGTGGGGACTATTGCCCTGACTTACAATGACTCACCTAGGGTCAACTTCTCTAGGATAGTCTAAAAAATGTAGGGAACCATAACTGCGGGGAATTTAACCCTTGACCAATAGGAGGGTTACCCACAATGACTTGACATGACTTGTTTACATTGTAGAAACTTCCTGGAATAAACATAGGGGTATGACATGACTCAATTACATTACAGACACATCCCGGAATAAACATCGGGGTACAATACATAAGATATATGGATGAATACATTCCAAAGTCCCAATTACATCAACATTTATTTGGGGCCGTTTAGCCATGGGCTGCACCATTGCTTGCAATGGTGTGTTATCCCATCAACATGCGTATGTAAACATGTTTATGATCTTTAATATGACAATTGTGTATTTGAATTGGAAAGCTCTGTGTAAATGGATGCATACTATTTTTATTATTTGATTTACCATGGTTTTATCTTATGATGTGCATAGCACAATTTCACTACGTTATAGTATTGTTATGGTCGATTTATGTGGGCATTCATCGGCTTGAAGGTTGTGTGTGTAATGGAATTTACTTAGATTGTATTGTAAACATATGGACAACGTGGATATAGGCCATGCCGTGAATGGCATGATCCTTTCCCACAGTGTTGCGATAGTATAGTGTAGGGTTAATTTGGTAGGACTGTGTATTTAAATTTAAAACCTGGCCGAGGATGTGACTTATGTGAGTGTTGTGCATTCGTTGGTTTCATAGAGGCCAGGGTTTAAATATCCTTGATGGAATACATTGTAGTTAGCTGGTAAATAGACTCTATGTATTTATATTCAAAATTGGTCGAGGCCGTGAGTGGATTAGGGTCTTAAGACCCACACCATTAACGTTTTCATTTGTTATTTATATCGTATTGGATGTATTTTAGTAACCACAACCCACATAGGATTTGATGTATAGCGTGGCCTATGAAAAAAAACTGGTTATAGGATTTTGTTGTTATTTTGTATATACATTACTTATGGTTTTTTATTAACGCCTTGCCTTGGGTTTGGACATCCATGGGAATCAATGTCGTGACCTCTGTTGGAAACTAGGGTTTTAATGTAATGTAATGAATGGTATTTCATTTAAATAAAAGAAAATGGTCTTGTGTGCTCACAGGATTTGATTCATGTTCCTTTTTTAAATACATAGGTTATAGTATGATTTTGATGTTATTGTAATAAGTTATGATTATTGTATGAAATGTATTATTTTAATTTGGTTATGGTAATGTTGGATGAGTTATGTAATTTTGTTTATGGTTATGTATAGATGAAAAATGGATAGAACTGTGGATTCTTTTATATGAATTATGAACCATGTTTTGTAAAGGACCACATGGATGGTCATGATGTTTCCTTCGTTTATTTAGTTCTGATACTAATAGTTTAAAATAAAAGTTTCGATACTAGTATATTTTTATTATGGTAGACCTTGAAATGTCTTAGATGAGTTATTTAATTTTGGAATTAAATGTATAGATAGATTTCATAAATTTGTATACCTGATGGCCTTATCTATCTGTGTGTGTGTGTGTGTGTGTATATGTGTGTGTGTGTGTGTGTGTGTATATGTGTGTGTGTGTGTGTGTGTGTGTGTGTGTGTGTGTGTGTGTGTGTGTGTGTGTGTGTGTGTGTTTATCTGTAAAGTAGTTTTGTTTGTAAGTAATAACCTAAGGTATCTATTTTGTATATTTATTTCTTTAATCTTTCCCCTATGCTTAAATCTACTATAATCTGAACATGTCTCTACTCACAAATGAAATATGTCAGTAGAGTTATAAAGAATAGGTGAGCAATAAAATAGCAGGTTTGGATCTTACCTAGTTCAATAATAATTTCTGAATATTGAATGAATACAGAAACAAACTTAGAGATGCACTCCTATCTATATACAACCTATGATAACATTTACAACCCAAGGGACTATTGAACAAAATACAAACCCTAGTAGATGTCTAGAAAGAAAATCAAATACATAGGGTTAATAGATATATTGAAAACATTCATCTGACATATCCATCATTTAATCTATAAGATAACATAGACAGTCTACAATTATATTTTAAGAGATGTAACCCTAGGAGATATGGACAGAACCATCATTTCCAGGGTTAAAATATATATATAAAGAATTAATATAAAGCAGGCAACATTTACCCTAGAAATGAACTTGATATACTAAGAACCCATACATGTAATTTTTATTCCTGAAGGTTCTTTAATGGTTGAACTTGCACACTTTTTAAATAACTAGCATTAACATTTTAAGATAGATCCGACCTCTGATTTTGATGACGAAATCACTTGGGAACTACCATGTTCCTCCCAACCATGACCCGAAACCATTCCTGGTTTAATCTGATCCTCCCGAGATGGACTCCAACGTGCAAGTAGCTTAGAGCTCTTCATGTAGGGTTACCTAATTGGTACTCACTTCTCAATCAATCCTCTTTTCCTTACAGGAGAAAGTTCTCTAAGAAAACACTTGAGAGAAACAATAGGCAGAATAATAATTCTCCAAGATAAAAATCAGAACCCCCAATCCTTTACTTCGCTTTAGTCTGTATAGATAGACTTTTCAATCAAAGGGACAGTTAAATCAAGAAACTTTGGTTTCTTGATTTAACCCTTTTTATTTACTGCAGTAATTTCCAATACTTAACTTAGGAACTTTTAACTAGTTCTAATTAAACTTTCATAGGTATTATACTATTTATTAATCCTTTAATAATAAATAATAATTGATGGATCTTATCTTCTTTCTTTTATTCAATTATATATTTAATCATAAATAATTTTTTATACATACTATGTATAAAATACATAGTATTATAAAACTTGTTAACATTTTTCTTTGGGCATCATCTACCATGATTCCTAGACTTAATGACACTTTTTAAGGTCAAGTAGATAGGTGGCTTAGGTCTACTAGGCTAGGAAACTCTAAACATCCTTGCATGTTGGATTTCCCTCATATAATCTGGTAGCTCTTCAGTATTTTGATGACAATATAGAAATTTGAAATTTCATTTAATCACTTATAAATAAGTATGATGAGATCAATATTTTTCTTGAGTTGTTTTTACTTGGAAATTATTAAATTATTTTCAGTAACCCCTAGCACTTACCAGATCCCATACTCAATGCCTATAGAAGGGAGTTACAAACATAGTGCAATTCCATAGCTTTCGCTCAACACTAAATGACAGGATGTACTTGTACGATACACCTAGGGATACAATGGAAAAGGATCCGATGCTCCAAAGATTATGCTCAACATCAACATGGAAGGTTCCAGGGCTTATGCCCAACATATCCAATTATATTTTCATGTGTTCTAGAGCTTCTTGCTCAACACAAAGGTAAGTACTCATGTTCTCTAGAGCTTCTTGCTCAACATAATTCATCAATCATGCAAGTGTTCTAGAGCTCCTCACTCAACACAAAACATCTCATCAATCATGTGCTTCACGATCCACGCCCAACACAAACAAGCATATACATATATCATCAATAATTGGCTTACACCCAATATATAAAACAAATCATCATGTTCATATGCAGTGGGGTATTCGACCCAATATAAAATAAACCTTCAAGATAATCATCATAATCAATAGGCACATGCCTATAAGTGTTAGGTCCAAAGTTTGGGATATTACATCGTAATTGTCATTATCACCCAGAAAAGGGTCAATACCTACTCTAACTTATTCCCCATACCCAATTTCCTAGGACAACCATTTTTTTATCCATAAAAAATTCTTGATGAAGTTGTTCCAAATTACTGAAAAGCAATTGTTTTCAAGAGTATCCAATCTGAGCCAAGATTCCTAATCATAGTCTTATAAATATTTTTCTTTGTAGAACTTAATCCAGAGGCTTGATCCTATAATGTTTTACCAAATATATAGAAAGTACTATTAAACGAGTCCAATTGTTTTTTATTCCAGCCTCATTTTCCATTTGGAAGAGCTAGACATTCCCAAGCCACCAGATGGAGGGAACTTCCACTTCCTCATTGTTTTCATAGAAAATAAAATATTCTACGACTCATGGAATTAATAATTGATTTGGGCACCATCATGAGCGAGAACCTATATACTGGTACACTAGTTAAAACCACCTACACCAGAGTTATTCTCCCTTCAATAGACAAAAACCGATATACCCAGTTGCTTAAATTTTTGTCAATCCTTTTTACTAACCACATCAAGTCATTCATCCTATAATTGTTTTGTTTTTGAAAAAAACCAAGGTATTTAAACCCACTTTCCTGAGGCTCCAAATTGTATCCAAAAACATCATTGACAATGTAGCAGGGATTTCTCCTTGCTATAGGGGCAGGAATGGCTCCCTTCTGTCTATAGGACAGAAGGGTAGGTTCCTAGATGGATAAATGCTGAAAATAAAAATGGAATGTAAAGGACAGTAAGGAAAACAAAGAAAAGCAAAGATGGAAGAGAAACAATGGTGAACCCCTCTGTAAACAAAGTTTAGGGTTCCACTTCCAAAGACCTGAAAACAACGAATAAATTACAGAAATCCAAAATACCTGCAAAACAATGTTAAACATAAACCTGTAAATGAAAACATGGGTTAGAAAGCAAAGAAAACTAAGAAGCAAATGCAAGAAAGACAAGCTATACCTTCTCTTTGGGTGGAAATGGGCCACCATGCCCTAGCTTGTGGAAGCACCTCTCTTGGATGGGGGAGCTATGGCTCAATGGAGATGGAGGAGAGGGAGTGTAGGTGGCTTGAGAGGAAAAGGTGTCTCAAGGCATGCATGGGTAGCATAACAATAAGCAAGGGAGAAGTATTTTGAGAGTAACCTCCCACCCTCCTTTTATAGCTTTTTTTGCTTTAGCCCCTTTTTTGGGTGTTTAGCCCCTTTTGCCCTAATTTTAGCTCCTTTTAGGGTTTTAGCCCCTTTTTGGGGGCTTTAGCTCCTAGGAGAGTATTTTAGGCTCCTTTTTGGGGTTTTTAAGCCCTTTTCTTCATCCTTAAGAATTTTTGAGGGTGTGGGGGTCTAATGGAGGGTCATGAAGTGGTGTCCTTGGGTGGTGTAGGTCATGAAGAGCTTAGTGAGGAATTTTTTGGGTTAATAGATTGCCCCTTGATGTGTGAGGTCAATAGCTCATTGTATGGTCAACGAACATCATAGGATTTGTTGTGGTGAGGTGGTGCTTTCGGGGCTTGGCCATGGTGGCTTTTGGTTTTTGTATTAATATGGTTCCCATCAATGGGTGAGATACAAATAATGTGTGACAGGTATATGGACAAGCTGGGCATCCCCATGCTTATGACAATGTCAAAAGAATAATTTGATCTATGCTATAAAATACAAGAGCTGATCATATACAACTGATGATACAATAATGGTTGCCTCAATGTGAGGCTGAATACAATACTGATCTGGTACATTGGACCCATGGCATTCTTATGGAATGCTATATCTTCATGACTGACGGTCTGCTAGATCTGGAATGGTACATAGCTGTGTGGACTCCCTGATTGAGAATTAGAGTCTCTGTGGTACAAGTATGTTGCATCAATCATAAAGGCATTGCTGGGGCTTCTGAACACTGTCTCCAATGCAACCTTGAAATCACAAGGGACATAACTTGTTTAGGTCCCTCAAGTAGACTCATCAATGTGCCATTAGAGGAATTTTGGGGTCTAAAATGGGCCTCCTAAGGAAAATAATAAAATAATAGTTAAAATAATAAAATAATGGTTAAAATAGTAAAATAATATTAATTAATTTTGGAGGAAGAAAGAAAAAAACTACTTTTTGTGTTCGTATTTTCGACATATCTCCCTGTGTTTTTACTCAAATTTAGATTAGGAGAGCTCGTTGGATGTGGAATTTGATTCCACATCCAACGAGTACCCACACTACATACTTTTAATGGACCCCGCTACCCAAAAAACAAGAAATACCTAAAAAAATGTGATGATGATGTCATCATCATGTTTTTTCAGGTATTTCTTGTTTTTGGGGTAGCGGGGTCCGTAAAAAATATGCAGTGTGGCTACTCATTGGATGCAAAATCAAATTCTGCATCCAACGAGCTCTCCCGATCGAAATTTGAGTAAAAACACAATGAGATATGTCGAAAATACGAACAAAAAAAGTAGTTTTTTTTAATGACAAATATGCCAATTCAACCATTATGGTTGACTTATTTTATTGAAATTCTATTGGTTCTTGAATTCCAACTCACAAAAACTTATTTTGGCACGTTTTCTTATAAGGCCCATTTTAGACCCCAAATTTCCTCTAATGCTAGAGTCGGTTGACATCCGAGGTCTTTAACCAAGTACTGTGCGAACCAAACCCTATACGAATCTCAACGGTGCTATGATGGAGTTGGAGTCGAGCACATGAGAAACAACCATCCCAAGAGGCACTAAGGGATCCTATGAAGTGGTCCAAGGAACTCATCAATGATGTCAATGAAACCAATATATAGGAACCTCTAGGTCTATCCTCTGGAATACGTGTGTTTACGTCGACAAATGGAGACCTGCCACTAGTAAAGGCAATGATGTTTCCTTGACCAGGAGAGTGAGGGAGATAACCGAAAGGTGTGAAGCAATCTGTGGACTGACTCACTAAATTTTGGGGGGGAGGGGGAGGGATGGAATTGAATAGGGGCAGGGGGAGTGGTGGTAGACTCAAACTTCATTTGTTCAGAGTATGACGGCAGGGCGGACCATGAAGCAAATGAAACTGACTTCATGGGAATGGGATCATAGTTGTAATACCGAGAATGTCACTGTAGATGGGAAATACTTGGAGGAGGTGGACACTTTTGATATTGATGGGATGCAAAGAAGACACATCGCAGAGTACTCTGAATAAAGGAAACCCACTATGGGAATGATGCCAAACTTTTTTCGATGGGGTGGTGTCTAGGGACACCAATATGGTACGATCTTGTGGATTTTTGGTGAGCTCGAGAAGGTAAATGCTCGATTGTGCTTTCAATTTTAGAGAGTTTGAAAGCATGAAGAAGACTCCAGTGGGGGATATTTTTCGTTGGTAGTCTCCTGTGCCTGAAAAAGGATAAAAGTATACATAGGAGAGCTCTCCCATCCTGTAGGGGATGGGAGACTTCTTTACCGTTGGTAGTCCAATCAGGCTGGAAAAGGTTAAGCCTATATTGACTGGACGATCATTCAGATACTTTTATGAGCATGAAAGAAACCAAGTTTGCTTGGCAATATTTTCTTGATGAGAAGGCTGGAAAAGAGCTTAACGACAACCCATGGTGAGATTTTTTGTAAAGTGAGGCCCCTCCACCCGAGAAAGGATAAAAGTATGCAGAGGGGAACGGTCTTGGATTGAATATGCCAAGGTGGTCCCTTTCAATTCATGGTCTACATGGTCCACAAAAGGAGGTAAACAAGACGATGTAGATGCCCTCTCGTATACTTTAACGAGCGGGAAAGGAAGCAGTTGCATTTGACAATCTTTTCATTGTTTTAAGGAGTCAGAAAAGGGCTTAAATGAAACTCCAGTGTGGTCAACCGATTTCGGTGGCATAGGCGGTGCCCCATGTTGGGATGGTGGATAGAGATCCAAAGGTCATCTACACAATATGGACAGAGAATAAGGCTCTCAAATATACCAATACATGCACGAGATAGATCGCAGCAGAGGCTCGTGAGTCGGTGCAGTAGAGGCATGCAAGTCGAGGTGGTTCTTGGACAAAGGTTAGGAGAGCATGTGTGTGTGTTGCACTGGATGGACTTGACTACATATGATGTGAGTGCAAGTCCGGGGGTAGTTATATGCCAAATACGTATAAGAAAAGTAAATCGTTTTGTGGACAATGGTCCAGAAGTCGACGTAAGGTGCGGTGGATGAAGGAGACAACTATGTGTTAAAATACAAAATGAAAGTAAAAATCGAATTATTTAACGAGCGGTGGCCCGAAAAATTGCATGAGTAGCTGTCGGGAAGTGTGATACAAGTACATGTCTATAGCCACTTGCATCGTCATGTCATGGCTCGTAAATCAAGGTGACTTGTGGGAAATGGTCCTAAAATTGATTTATTAAACATGGGATGATGGTCTCATAAAGAGATAGAAATTTGGGACCAAAGGTGTTAGAGGTGTCTCGAACTGGTTTCGAGTGACTTTGGATTAGCAGGTGATGGTGCTGCCCCTAACTTGTGATAAAAAACGTTGAAAAACAAGAAAAGAAAATGAAGTGACTCATTGGTGGTGTTTAAGCATAAAATATCTTAAGGTAGACCCCGTTGTGGGGATTCTCCAAGAGTTTTCCATCTGAGTCAATAAGGGTGTATGCCCCCTTACCGAGACAAAGGTCATTATTGGCAAGGTGGAATGGTGGAATCTGGTCTTTTATGGGAAGAACCAATTCCACACTATGGTTTAAAGGGAATGGGGTAAAACTAAAGGTGGTCTTACATATATCCCCATCATCACATAAGTGGTGTCAGGATAGATCATATGGATCTTCCAAACTCGACGAGATGAAAGGGTGATTGGTGCTAGCAATCATGTAAATGCTATTGGTTGTGGTTTTGGTGTCCTTGCCCCCGGTCTCTATTGGAGAAACAGGGGCATGCCTCAAGACAAGAGGAGTCTTTGATCGACCCAGAGGTAGGTGCAACATCATCTCAATTGGCTGGACATGAGTCAACAGGTCTTGGGGCCTTAGAGGTAGGGTAGGTGGTTCAAGGTACCACATAGGATATCCCAGTGTGAAATCCTGTAGATTGTGGGTTTCCAAGAAAGACTTAGTCATGATCTCGGATGGTAGGAAAAGAAAAAGGAAAAGGAAAAGGAAAATGATCATGTTGATTGGGAATGAACCCCACTGTTTCCTTGGTAACTGAGGTTGAGGTTGCAACTGAGGTTGTGGTGGTGGCTGGGGAAACAATGGAAGAGAGAGGTTTGATGGACCATCGGTGATGGTGAAGACAAGAGGGTCTGTAGAACTGGACATCATGTAAATGGACATGGTGTATGAAGAAGGAGGTGGGGGGTGGAATTCTTCGATCAAAGTGATCTTAGATTCAAGGGAATGCTTTCAAAGGTTGGCTAGAGCCATTCAATACTCGGACAAGTCTTGACAATGGTGAGAATAATGTCCATATAGACCACAGAGAGCACAAGCATGGTTTGTTCTCAGTGACTTGTTTCTGACTATTGGCACAGTTGGAAGTTCAACCATAGGGAGGTTTTCGGTTGTATCCATGGCATCTAAATGCACACAGATAATTGGAATTTTAGGGTAATTTTGAGTTGGATGGCCTTGTTGTTCGTAGACGGCGCAAGGCAGGATTTGCCAAGGTTCTGTGGTGGATTTGGCCTTCTTGCCTCTGGCCCTTTTCAGGTGGGGTGGTGCAGGTGTGGGTGTGGTGGTTGGTTTTTGCAGACCGGGTGGAGGATGAGAATCGATCGCGATGGGTTGCACGGGGATTAAAACAACCTGGGGCATTACTGGTTGAGTTGGTGGATCAAGATACCATATCGAAATTCCCAATGTAAAGTTGGGTAGGATTAAGGTGGCCATTACTGGCTTGCTCATGACACCAGGTGGGGGAAAGAGGAAGGGAATCATATGCACTGGAGATGAGCCCAGATAACTCCCTAACGATTTCATGTGGGGATGAAATTGTGGCTACAGTTATGTGAAATGCTACTGGTGCAGGTGATGTTGCAGTTGTGGATAGTGTTGCGGTTGTGGCTGGGGCTACGGCTGCAGTTGTTTTGTTTGGGTGCAGCGGTGCTAGATGAGAATATGAACAAGTATACAATCTCATTTCATGTCGGTGGCGGTGACACTAAGGGGAAAGGAGATGTCACGGTGGTATCGGCAAACAACCCAGGGCCCACATTCAACAATGGGGAGGCTGGTGTGTTTTCAACCATGGTGTTGATTGTAGGGATGACAGTGGCATGTGTGGTCGTCCCTTGCTACTCAATGGTGGTGATGGTCGGGATAACGTTGGCAAGTGTCGTTAACCCTTGCGAATCATGACAAGTGAGCTGATCAACCATCACAATCTTCCCTTCGTAGGGGAACATCATGAGATGGAAGATAGTTGACGCGACTGCTCTCATGGAATACATATAACTTCTCCTAAGGAGAAGGTTATAGTCCATTTGAGCATTGATGACCTCTATGTTGATCAGCACTGTCTTCCCAGCTAATGTGATGGGGACATGGGGGAGGATTCCTTGGGATTTAATGGCATGTCCATCATAAGCCTGCAGAGTTGTGGAGGATGGTTGCAAAATTTGTGATCCAAGTTTCTACCAAACGAGGGTGGATATAACGCAGATGGATGCCCCCTCATTCCCTATGCACTGGTGCACAACCAGGTTACGGATAGACACTGAGATTTGGAAGGCGATGTTGGATGGCATGCGTGGTTCTTCGTTCTCTGTGTTGAATGTCATCAACTTGGAATCGGAGGGATCTACTACCCCAAGGGTGGCTAGTAAGGCTTTTCGTTGTGTTGGGAACATTTTAAGTACCTCAAGAGCGGACATGGCGGTTGGCGTTTGGGCCAAGTCATCCACAATGCTATAGCTAACTGCAGCTCTAGCCATGGATTTATTGGTAATTCGATGTATGGGGGGTGGGGAAATGGGGGTAACTGAAGAGGTGCGTTGACCGAATTGGACGTAGATGTCACTGATGTGTTAGCAGGTTTGGTGGTGGTACCATACTAATTCTGTCTAGTTTGTAAGTTGACCTCTTCAGTCATCATGGCTACCAGGTGGTGAACACTTGTTTCGGCCATGGGAGGTGCCCCTAGAGTGTTGGGATTGGGTTGGGAAGGAGGTGCGGTTGCCACAAACCCTTGGACCAGTAGTGGGTTTTGAAGCACCATATGAAGAGGTCCTTGTGGTGTTGGGTTGGGTTGGGATTGATTTGCAGCGTTGGTGGCCTGTTGGGCCTCGTTTCAAATGGCTTGCTTAGCTCAACCCATGAGGGGACACTTGAATGTGTAGTGCCCATAAACATCATAGAGTGTGTATGGTTGTTTTGTGTGCAATGGGGCATTGCGTCTTGGTGCATTATGTCGTGGGAGATTTTGAGCTGGCCGGTTTGCCGCGACATTGTTGGGAGGGTTCAGTTGTTGACCACCTCCCTGCGGTTGGTTATTTCCTTGGTTGTGGGGCTGGTTATTTATAGCTTACCCTTGTTTATTGTTGGGGGCAGGCTGGTTGGGACAGTTTTGTTGTGTGAACACTTGTCCCAAAGGAGCCGGTGGAGCAGGGGTGGGGGCTTGAACTGGTTGCACTGGTGCATAGTAGATTTGTGGGGGTGGCAGTGCCACAAATGTGGGAATTTTCCCCACATACTGTTGTGCTGGCCAAGCCATGGCCTAAGTCTGCTATGGTGGCGTAGGTTGTGCATAGGAAATTGTTGCTCCAGACTGGGACATCATTCTTGCGTAGTCCAGAGCTTGGTTTTGGTAAGCAACATTAGCAGTGTTGCTTGGTTGTGATGGAACTGCATGTGGGGTCGGTCAGTGTTGTGGTTGTGTGGAGACCTATCCTATGATGCCATCTATAGCATGGGATGCCCCTGGTGCATCATGGTAAGAGGTACTTGGATGGGGAGCGTCTGGAATGATGGTATACAGATATCCAGACTGAGTGTAGATCAGGTCAAACTATTGAGCGTTCAGTATGGCCTCTTCTTTGGATTGAGGATGTTCGGATGCGACGTCCTTTTCTATGGGTGGGAGCAAGGTCTTAAGGAACCAATACAAGAAGATCCCATCGTCAAGTTGGATTTTTCATAGGCTACGACGTCACTGTCACTCATGGATATGGTCAGTTATATGAGTGGTAGTGTTTTGACGGGAGGATAGCAGGATCTCCACCCCCTCATCATATCTGATGGGGAGTTGGAAATACTATAGGAACATGAAGGTTAGGGAGTTGAAATCAAGGTACTTGGCTTGTGGTAGCTCAATGTACCATTTGGCCATAGCACCTGTGAGGGTGCATTGGAATAGCCTCAGTCTGATGGAATAATCTACGATGCTATTTGACAAGCACCATAGATGGAATGTCATTATGTGGTTTTGGGGACATTCCCTTGGTTTTCCTTCAAACTTGGGGATCTCTAATGTTATCTTAGTTGGCATGGGTGGCCAGAAATCTTGGTGGCGAATGGGGTCATTTGTTAACCGAGCCAAATCAGGCAGGTTGAGACGAGTAATGAATTGCAGATTTGACCCCAGGTTGATGTGGGATGGAGCTATGATGGTGGTGGGATTTGCAGGTGCATAATGCATCTACACAACTGGGGGCACTTGTGGTGGAACCATTGCAGATGGGCCAATGACCCCAAGTGTTGTGGGAGAGACCGTATGAGTGGCTGGGACATTGCCCCCATGTGTGATAGTAAGGGAAATGTAAGTGGACGGTCCACTGCCCCCCTGTGTAGCAGGAGGGGCAATGTGTGTGGAAGGGCCATTGCCCCCTTGTGTTGCAAGTGGGCCAGCTTGGCTGGTCACTATAGGTGGTGGCAGCTGACTAATGACAGTATGCATGACTATGCTTAGGCCACCTGTAGGGTTATTGGTGACAGGTTGTGGTTTGGACATGGGTCCACTTGCTAAGGTTAGGCCGAAAAATGGATCCGAGTTGGCACTAGCCATGGGGGTCTAAATAAGAATCAGAGGCTGTGTGGCCTTTTGATGGTGTGGGAGATCACTGAGAATGGTCTCGACGGTGCTGATTGAGTGTTCCAAATTCTGGTGATTGGCCTCCTAGGCATGAGGAAGAGCGTGAGGGATCAATTGTGTTAGTTGTTTATCAAAATGATGGGAACGATGTTTGGACCCCAGTTTCAATGGCTTCCTATTGGCTATAGGTGGTCACTCAGCCACCAATACTATCAGAAGATAGCGCTTGGATTTTTCCTCATGGGTGTTTATACTCAATCGAAAGGGATCATTGCCCATTTCGTTTGGCAATTCCTCTCAGCGGCTACCTACTTTGAGGTTCCTATGGTACTCCTCATAATGAGTTTCTGGGTAGAGCGCAAGTACTTCCCACAGTTGAAGAAGTCAAGGACTTATGTCCTCAAAGACTGTATATTTGTGTGTACTTAGTGTAAATTGCTAAATTTTAAGGCTTTCTCAACGTCATGATCTGAGTTGGGTTGATTACTTGGTATGGTGTATATGTTTGTCTATTTTTCTAATCTTTGGTAGCTGCAAATGGTTTATGAATTCAACATATTACGATTGTGTATGCAAGCATTTGAATAATCAGAAATTGTAAACAAATACAGTTTTTAACCCTGAATGTTTAAGGCCTAACTAAATGACTACCTCACACTCATATTCCTCTTCAACCAAGACAAGGTGTTGGGATCTCAAAACAATGGGACTAACCCCATCTACAGATCCATAGGCCACCTCTTAGATGCAAGGTTGGTCAACAGGGAGGATGCTTACCGCCATGAGAAGCCCTCCTTCTCTACCCTCTCTACCTTCTGAGTCATCTAGTTTTAATTGTTTGGAACAATATTAGTGGAGTGCCTAGATCTATACGAGCTTGTCCTTCGACATATCCCAGAATAACCCAAAGGGTGATGATTGGGTAGAGGAGGAAGGGTGAGCAAGAGAGTTAGTTTTAGGATTATTTTAGTTAAGCTACATTCATTTGATTAAGCCATTAAATTTACTTGGAATTTACACATTGTTTGTAAAAGAAATTGCAAGAAATTAAAACAGCAACTCAAAATTGATTTGCAGTGCTAGACAAAGGCGACTGATCCACACTGACAGTCCCTATGAAACTGAAATTTAACTCCTATTAAACTGAAATTGAAGCTCTGTTTGACATGTCACACATTTCTGATCAAATCTAGCGAGGGGGCCATAAGATTTTTTCAGATACATGCGAGGGGGTCACACAAAATTCACAGACAGTCATGATCTATGTTTCTAAGTGAAGTCACAATTATCAAGGGATTAAGTGCACCCTAGGTGCACCTATTTGGCCATTAAGTGCACCCTCACCTCATGTTCAGGCCCGATAAGAGCGACCTGCCCCAGATTTGGGGTCTTTTGAGATCCAGAGTCGGATCCAGCCTACAGTAACCTCTACTGTGGCCAAACTAACTCGGATGTGCCTAGTAGAGGCTTTGGGAGTGCTAATAATTGGAAATAAATTGAATTTAACATGAAATTTGAAAAACTAGGGCAAAACTTAAAAAACTTGAAATTTTAAAAATTTGGCCCAGGGTTGTTGTGGGATCGACCTGGTATGTGTAATGTCCCTAGTTTTGACCCCATTTGCATGATGTATATAGTGTAATTAATCCTGGTGAGGAGCTAAAGGCAAAATCCCCACCATCAATTTGGTTGTGTATGTTCAGCAATGGGGATAGTTGTCGATGCTATATCGTGCTATTCGGCACATTATGGTTGGCATCATGTAAACATGCACATCAATTAAAATAAACCACAACCAGCTACAACAGTGCAATGTTGAATGAAAAGGGCATGGCTCCAAAGGATAAGGGTGTGGGGGATGTCAAACCTTGGTTTATGGGGAAAAAACCCATGTGCTTCCACCTTGTTGTTTTGTCATCTTTCTTGTCTCATCCAACCTCTTCCAACCTCTTTATTGTTTTGGCTGAGTAGTTGAGGCAGTTATGGCTGCTGGTGGTTGGGGGAAGTTATTGTCTTTTGGAGTGGGGTGACAGGACTATCAGTCCCTTTCCCACATGCCCACTCCACCCACGATTGCATTCACTCCTCTCTCCCACGACTCCATTCTCGCCATGGTCTGTTGGTTCCTCACGTTCTGTTGTTCATCCACGCATAGAGGAGGTTCGGCTTCCTCACGTCGGTTCACTCCCAATGCAGGGATGCACGCAGAAGGAGGTCGACTCAGTTCCCTCACGCGCTGTTCGATTTACTATTGGTCCATCTGATCACGTGGGGGCTGAGTGAGGAGGGTGTGTGATCTCTGTTCATGGGATCCTTATGCAGAGGTTGGTTCTGTGTTTCCTCACGCATAGGAAATGGTTCTGTTGGATCTCACGCAGCCAGGAAAGGAGCTGCTTATCGGTGGTCATCCAAGTTTTCCACAGAGTAGAATCGGGTATGTTTTCCCCTATGTTTGTGGTTGCTGATATGTTTTGGGACTGTTCTATTCCCCATACAATGAGATGTGTTGTTGTTTCACTTTGAGGATGCTACGGACTGTTTGGAGTTTGTCTTGTTCCCTGTTTTGGGACTGTGTATAGAAGCCATCATTTTCATTGTGAGTTTGTGAATGTTGGCTACCACATTCGTTGTCTTAGTTTCCCATGGCTATGCTGGGAATTCTTTTTATTACCCATTGTGGACTGTGGATTGTTGTCATCGTTTCATTGTGTGTTTGTGGCTATGGAAGTACCCTGGTTTTGGGTTGTAGCTGAGTTGTTTTGGCCACGTTAAGGCCAAGAACAACTCTGAATTGCCCTGTGTTCTTGAGCCTTGTTTCATATTTGGTTTGGGATTGTCCTTGATTGTCTTTGCCTTCTTGACGACGCTGTGAAGGGATCATTTTGCTGCGGGTATGCAGTGGTTGTTCCTTGGACTGTGTTGGCTTGGTCGATCTGTTGATGGCCTGATAAACCCAGCTGTGTTGGCCTGAGGAATGTGTCCCTTGGCTGTGTGTAAGCTTGCATTGAACCTTATCCTTGGAGGAATCATGCCCATCTCGGGGGTGGTAGAATTGCTGAGAGATTGATGAGCACGCTGGCCTATGGTTGGGTGGAGCCTATGGTTGGGTGGAACGTTGCAGTGACATAGCTAGTTGCGAAACAAGTTCTTCATTAGAAGATAAGTTACCTTGTATGTTCCATTAGAGGAAATTTGGGGCTAAAATGGGCCTTATAAGAAAACGTGCCAAAATAAGTTTTTGTGATTTGGAATTCAAGAACCAATAGAATTTCAATAAAATAAGTCAACCATAATGGTTGAATTGGCATATTTGTCATTTAAAAAAACTACTTTTTTAGTTCGTATTTTCAACATATCTCATTGTGTTTTTACTCAAATTTCGATCGGGAGAGCTCATTGGATGTGGAATTTGATTCTGCATCCAACGATTACCCACACTGCATACTTTTTACTGACCCCGCTACCCCAAAAACAAGAAATACCTGAAAAAATGTGATGATGATGTCATCATCACGTTTTTTCAGGTATTTCTTGTTTTTGGGGTAGCGGGGTCCGTCCAAAGTATGCAGTGTGGGTACTCATTGGATGCGGAATCAAATTCCACATCTAACAAGCTCTCCCGATCGAAATTTGAGTAAAAACACAGGGAGATATGTCGAAAATATGAACACAAAAAGTAGTTTTTTTCTTTCTTCCTCCAAAATTAATTAATATTATTTTATTATTTTAACCATTATTTTATTATTTTAATTATTATTTTATTATTTTCCTTAGGAGGCCCATTTTAGACCCCAAAATTCCTCTAATGCATCTCTACAATTATATTGATGTCAAATGAATTGTAATGAACATGTTGAATGCTGGAATTGTATGTGTGTTTGCTTCCACTGTATGATTAAAGAATTATGCATCTGTGTATGCTTGTATGTTTAGCATTCATGTTATGTTTAAGTTTCTTTAATTTCAGCATTGATCTCTTTTGTTTATGTTCATGGGGTTGTTTTCCTATGTTCATGGTATTCGTTGCATCCTCTTCACTGGTTAAGGGATGGGGATGTGATAGTATGGTTGTGAGTTCTGTAACAGGGATTTTTCCTTGCTACAGGGGCGGCAATGGATCCCTTCTATCTATAGGATAGAAGGGTAGGTTCCTATGTGGATAAATGCTGAAAATAAAAAAGGAATGTAAAGCACAGTAAGGAAAACAAAGCAAAACAAAGATGGAAGAGAAACAATGGTGAACCCCTCTACAAACAAAGGTTAGGGTTCTACTTCCAAAGACTTTCAAACAATGACTAAACTACAGAAAAATAGAAATACCTGCAAAGCAATGTTAAACATAAACCTGCAAATGAAAACATGGGTTAGAAAGCAAAGAAAACTAAGAAGCAAATGCAAGAAAGACAAGCTATACCTTCTCTTTGGGTGGAAATGGGCCACCATGCCCTAGCTTGTGGAAGCACCTCTCTTGGATGGGGGAGCTATGGCTTAATGGATATGGAGGAGAGGGAGTGTAGGTGGCTTTAGAGGCAAAGGTGTCTCAAGGCATCCACGGGAAGCATAACAATAGGCAAAGGAGAAGTGTTTTGAGAGTGACCCCCCACCCTCCTTTTATAGTTTTTTTGGGGTTTTAGGGTTTTAAGCCCTTGGTCTAGGATTTTAGCCCCTTCTACCCTAATTTTAGCTCCTTTTAGGGTTTTAGCCCCTTTTGCGGGGCTTTAGCTCCTAGGAGAGTATTTTAGGATCATGTTTGGGGTTTTTAAGCCCTTTTCTTCATCCTTAAGCATTTTTGGGGGTGTGGGGGTCTAATAGAGGGTCGTGAAGTGGTATCGTTGGGTGGTGTAGGTTAAGGAGAGCTTAGTGAGGGATTTTTTGGGTTGAAAGACAACATCCATGAGTTCCTTAGAAATTCTATTATGATAAAACATAGTATTTTTTGGATTTACTTCCATGCATGAAGATAAACAAAAAATACTCTGAATTTTATGCAAGTATTTCCATTCTTCCACATAATTCTTCCCAAATACAATGACATCATCAACAAAAAGTAGGTGCATTAAATGAATACTAGATACAACTTCCATACATGTAAACCCTCCCTCAGAATCTAGCTTCAGAGAGTAATCTACTGATACCTTTGATAACCAATAGAAAGAGAAATGGGGATAGTGGTCAACCCTTCATGATACCATGAGTGCTAGGAAAAAGGAGGTTGGAAATCCATTAATTAGAATGGTCAAATTTGTAGAATAAACATAGGAAAGAATCTAATTTACAACATCGACATGAACACCAACTTGAATTAAGACCAAATGTAAAAATCCCCAGTCCACTTTATCGTAGGATTTCACGAGGTCCATTTTTAGGATCAAAGACCTCAAATTCATTGTATTAGCTGAGTGAAGACACTCTTGAGTTACATGAATTGCTAAAGAAGTTGCATGTTCGATAGCAAACCCGATTGTTCCTTTCATATCCTTTTTGACAGAACTGGTTTTAATATTAAAGCTATTATTTTTGTCACTAATTTGTAAATTAAATTGCACAAGGAAGTTGGTATATAATCCCCAAAATGAATTTGTATTTTCATTCTTCGGAATCAAGGTTAGAAAGGTTGCATTTAGGCCACCACTCATAAAATTCTCTTAACCTGAGAATTCCACCAAAGCCAAGAAAAACGCAGTCATCCAATTGTCCACCTTTGGGATTTTGTCATTGGAAAATATTTTTAGAGTTTTTGTTACTTCATATCTTCTCATAAGAGATAAATCCTCATCTAGACTGAAAAAAGAAAGAACGAGCTTTAAAACCTCCATTTCCTCCCTGATATTGATTTTCCCAGGTTCTTTGTACAAATTTAAAAAATAAGAAACAACTTCTTTCTATATACTATCTTGCAATCGAGCCATACCACGTACTGGTGTAGAAATTTCCCAAATTATGTTTACATTTTTTTTGTAAGAAGCATGCTTGTGAAAACAATTTGTATCCCGCCTCCACCCATATCGCTCGACTTTTCAAATTCCATAAATATTGATACCTTTGTAAAATCTCATCCTTTTCAATTCAAATTTTTTTAGTAAATACATGTCCTCCCCATATAATTTTGTTGTCAAATTATTTTTTAGAATTCCCTTGATTTAGCTTTCAGTTTGGATGAGATCCTGTCTATCTTCCTCCTCTTTCCTTTTTATTCAAGCTTTAACTAAAATTTTCATCTTTGGCAATTTTTGAAGCATGGAATCCATAACATTTAGACTCTCTTCAACTTGTATAGTAGGCAAGACTTCCCTCACCATATTATAGAAAGAAGCCTCCTTTAACCAAGACCGATTAAACTTGTACTATAATTTTTTAGCCACTTCCTCTTCCTTGAATTACAAAGCAATCCTACTGTGATCAGACAAATTTTCTAGTATATTCCATGTCCTAAATCTAACATCTTCTCTTTCAATAAAATAATCCACCATGGAAAATTGTCCATATTTTTTCCTCCACCCCTATCCCGATGTCTATTATTCCTCCAAGTGGGAAACAACTTTGAACGATAAATGTCTAGCATATTATTTTTGATAAACATATATCCTAAAGAAAAGGATCTGAAGGATCCATATGGGCCAAAGAACCCCTAACCTCATTTGAGAATAGATTAGAATTCATATCCTTGCCAATAATCAAACTTGGCAGCGTTAGCACTCCACTTGAATCAACATTTTCCCAAAAACATATTCTATCTTTCTAAGGAGTGTAAACATTTAAAAGTGTTACACTACGAAAAAACCCCTAAATTATGCCCTATAAAAGAATGCCAACAACAGTTTTATAAGGCCTAACATCATAAGATCAAGGGTTCAATAAATTAGCCCGACCCCCTGACTCTCTAATCCAATAGAACAAGCCTCCCTATCTATAAGAATATTTAAAAGAACTGCACAAGTTGTTTTTTCTTCAGCCATAGTTTAGTTTCATGAAAGAAGGAAGTATATCCAGGGTTTGACTCAATAAAGCTCCCAGTAGGGGGTCTTTTCTTAGGGCTTCCCCTAGCTCTGATATATTTCAAGAAATACATATCATTACATAACCCTCCTTTGAGGCTTCCTTGCTCTAAGTGCCTCAGCACCTTTTTTTGAAGAAACAGTTTCCACTTCTTTAATTTTGTCACATAGAGGGATATAATCTCCTATGTGTTCCACAAGATCTTCCTTCTTCAGGATCCATGACTGGTTTAGTGCTAGAATCCATTAAAGAGGGATCAAAATCCAATTTGAAAAATAAAGAATGGTGAAATACCTCTTCAGAATCAGTTTGAACTATTTTAGGGTTATCACTTTCAAGGGTTTCAAATTTTTGATGAACCCTCTCCCTCATACCCTCATCGAAATATTTTTGTTTGACTAAAAAAATCCCTAAAGGATAAGGAACCAATTTTTCTGTCTTTTTCAACTCAAAATATTTCTACATATTTTATAAATCTAAGTTCATTTGCAGTTATGTCCTTGTAAGGAAGCCAAGCTTCAGATGTCCTTCGCCTCTTCTACAATGTTTGTAAATGATGAAGGAATGTTCCTTCTCCAAGAGGAAGAATTTTCTCCTCTCGTCCATTCTTTCTCCCATAAGAATTCTTCCCATAGGTGCCCTATTTTTCTACACTTTAAGCACTTAAAAAATTCCATTTATAATCCATATTTTATTTAAAAGAGTGATCTCCCCATATGATATTTAATTCTTCTAGAAAACACTCCAGTATTTCAAAATGCACTAAAACCCTAGCACCAATCCTTTCTATGACTTTGAGAAAAGATGGAATCAAATAGATAAATATGCCCAAATGGTTTGCTAAGCTACTAGAATTTCTTTGGTCCAGAACTGAAGCGAGAGTCCTAGCAGCAAGAGCCATAAATTTCATTTATACAGTTTCTTCTTATAAGGGTTAGAGTAAAATGCCTAACGCCATAACACCAAAGACCCTTCCTTTATTACCGAGTATTTATTCAACATTTGAATTACATGTTCCTCAGATAGAAGAACAAAATAGAACCATCCTTTCAGGAGGCTAATCACCTATGGGCTATAATCTATCAGGGGTTTCCAGCATTCTTGGACCCATGAAAAGAGCTCTGTCCGTGACATATTTATATATTACAAATGACCCGCTGGAGGTGACCACACTGTGACAAACTATAACACAATTTAAAGCATAAAAATAGTTCCACTATATGGATGATGTAAATTTATTTGCTTTGAGCCTCCTTCTATAGCTTTGGCATTTTTTCAATCATGCTTAGATTGTGAATGAGATATTTGACACCCCCCCTTTTTCTCACCAAGTTTTCCATTTTTTCCAAGAGTTTATAGTCAGAGATATCATCCTCCGAAGATGAAACATTGGAAATCTCCTCAAATTCTTCCTGCAAATTTTACAATCTATATTCTTGTTAAACACAGTTCCTGATAAGGCTAATGTTCTTCCTGCAAATTGTACAATTTCTATTATTGTTAAACACATACCTTAACAAGATTCAGCTATAGAAATCATACAAAATTCCAAAATATACACATTTCTGCAATTGCACAAGATTCAAGTACAACAAATTTCCAAAATATCTAAGTAATTATTATTCAGCCGTAAGCAACATATTTCAATAGAGATATTAATTAAATTTCTAATGAAACATCTCCAAAATGTACAGCAGTAAATATGATACAAGTTCACATGTTCTATCTTTTATTTGACTAATCTGAACTAAACTTTGACTAGTCAGATACTTCCATTTTCTAGCTATGTGACTTGTCCTGTTGCCAATATTGCATATAAAATTGAATTTGACCAAGAGCAGGTAGGATACTAACAAGTACTAAATTCTATAATATTTTATGGATTTTCTGTGGTGGAACTCTGAAAAATCTGTTGTTATAGATGTCAAACATGTTGGTTGGTGCCAAAACTTGTACTATAACACTTACCATAGTTTCAAAACTATTGTGAAATACAAAGTTTCCTTCCATTACATTAGTAAAGTAAATTAGTAGATTGCTTATTAGGTCTATAAAAATTACAAGATTTGACATGACTATTTCTGATAGTAAAATAATTGAGCCTATTCTTTTTAGATGCACTAACCAACAAATTACCCGTTGAGATGTTGGAAAATAGTTAAGTTTTTTATTGATTCAATATCTAGGCATGTCATAAAAATAAATAAAATGATGCCTTGGAATTATTTAGATAGTAATTGACTGCAACCCATTTACAAATTAAAATTCACTGGCTTTTATAGCTAGAAATATGCAACTTTACATTCATATGAGGCAGTCTTGCTGAATAAATGAGAATTAAACCAGCCAATGGTAGAACAAGTCTAATAAATCTTGGTAATATACTGGCCAAGAATTCCTCAAATTGAGTATTTGAACCGAAAAAATTCCTTAAAATAACCACTAAAAAAAGTTTAAACAATGAAAAAAGGTTAAACAATAAAAAAAAGATTAAACAATAAAAAACCTTAAAAGCAATTTAAAGAAAAACGATTTCTTAACCCTGTAGCAATTAAACTACTCTTTTAATTCCTTACATATTAAAAAATCCTAACGAATAAAAAAACAATTTAAAAAAAAAATACCAACTCATTTTAGTAAGATATGGATTTATATGTTTGAACTCTTTTTCCGAAATTTCAATTCTCAAACATTCTTTCAATAAAATATGTAACTTCAAATATTTTAATGCGGTCCAAAATAAATAGATTTGTAGTTACAAGGATCACAACTATCTACTAAAAGGACTAAACTGCATTACACTAATTCCTTTATTTTTAATTGAAAATATAGATGGAAAACCCAACAAGCAGAGAGTACAAGAAGGAAATCAAATCATGCAAAACTATGAAGTTTTTGGCATTAAATTGTTTGATAAAATTAACCAGAGGATATGGAATGGAAAGCATGTGGAAATGCTTTTCATGGTTCTATCATCATCAGCCTACAATATAACAGGATCTTATTCAATCTCCTTATAAGTAACATTAATCTAGAATACATTTCTCTGCGTCGCAATTAAATTCCTTCCAGCGTGCTAATTGATTTCTGGATTAACAAAAATGTTTTTGTTTAATGATTAGGAAGACCATTAACTAGATCTAGGTCTCATGGAATCATCCGAAATGAGACACTTTTCATAAATCAGTGATTTGATATCGTGGAAAAGTATTTAGGACTTAATTTCTCACTAGCAGATTGTAACACTTCATGATCCTAGATACATGTTGCTCCATGGAATGCTCATAGATTTTGATTGGTCTCAAATAAAACCTACCCTTATTGGACTATATATTTACCCCCTAGAAAAGTTTAAAATGCACTATATTTTTTAAATTGGTTCTTGAAGCGTTACAACTATCCCAAGAGGTTGGGCACCACAAATAGTCCATTTGTGGAAAAAAATGGCTCTTGATAGGTGAACCAATGATTTTACAGAATTTTGTTTAACTAATCCCTTTCTCTACTAAACCACAACTCCGTTGAAAAAAATCGAAAAGCCTTATTTGAATAAGGTTTACATATTTCAATTTTATTATTTATTTTGAGCTAAAAAGGCTTAGGATTCAAACATAACTCCATGTTTATTGTGCACTCTCTTATCATGTGGCATATAAGTTAGGAGGTCCACATCTGCTTGGAAATAGTCCCTTAACAAAGTGATGAAGTCTAAAAAAACAACTATGGTGTTTGTATGTTTCCCATTATATCATAATTCTAACCTAAAAAACGAGAATGTGACTAACTTTCTCATTGCATGTGAACCCAATGATTGATTACTTTACGAAGATGAAACCATTTCATTTATTTGATGAAATTATTTCATAGGAACCAATTGTATCTAACTTTATATATTTTTATTATTAACAATTAATCTAGTACACTTATTTATTTACATCGAGTATAACAATCCAATTTGAAAATCGGACTTTTTGGTTAAAGGCCACAAGCTGGCACACTTAGCTATGCTTTTGAGGAAGCATGTCAAATTAAATAGTGAAATTCAATAGCAAGATTTGAAGGGAAAATACACCAAGGCTTTGATTTATACAAATGCCAACAAAATTGTCTAGATAATGTCCTTGCTTTACTCCATTGCTTGCTCCTAGCTGCACTAAAATTTAACCACGACTATTGTTTTATATAATTTTAAAAGATCACCAAAAAAATTGCATTTTCCAGTGAAAATGTATTGGGGAAGTTGAACTAACAAATATCATTATAATTCAAGAGAAATGTAATATGATTTATAACTATGATTATCAATGTCTTTTGAATATGTCAGCTTGGCAAGTTTGATTAGATCCATGAATACTTGATGTGTTTCTCAGAACTTGTAGAGATCAATCAAATAGTGAGAATATGTAAATGATATGAGATAGAAATAGAAAAATATTCATTCTTTGTCATTTTCTGTGCTGAATTTTCATAACGAGCGTTTCCTACATAGTCAAATCCCTCTACTTGATTTTTTCACCTGGACTTGAACTATTTTTTAGTATTTAATAAGTGTGTTAAAAGGAGACATTTTAGGAAGCTGCTTTTTGCATTCAAAACATACACCATACACCTTGTTGCATCAGAAGGAGATTATTATAATGGAAAATTCTAAAACACACCTTGTTGCATCACAAGGAGAGCATTACAACGGCAAACAAATTTTGATTCATGATAATTTCACAAATGACTTTCATAAATAGAAATATGTACCATTGGGAATTTGTGGGTCACTAAAAATCAAGTAAAATTCACTACCCTAACAAAAATATATAAGAAGAAAAGAGGATATAATAAAAATTGTAATTGTAATTTTAATTTGAAAAAAAAAAGTATGGATGATAGATATATGAGTTAAAATGAGTAGATCTATAGATACACAAAGTCATATTGACTAATCCTGCTATGTCTTTTATTTGACTGATCTGAAGTAAAATTTGACTAATCTGATACTCCCATCTTCTAGCTATGTTAGTTGTTCTATTGACAACATTTATAAATTTGTGAACCCTTTTGTTTTCTTCCAGCTTTGGATATACATAATATCTCAGTTGGGTTTGTTTGGTTGGTAAAAGGAATGGTGATGTCTCCATTCATTACATTTTGGGTCTGAGTATAAGACCCTAAATGATGCAAATGCATACCTCAGAGCACCTTACTACAATCTCCTCAAAAACATGTTCAATGTATTTGCAGAGTTGGCCATGACAATTGTCAGGCTTCCTGTGTTCTTTAAGCAATGGGATTTACGTTTTTATCCTGCATGAGCTTTCACTATTCCAATTTTTTTACTTGGAATTCCATTTTCATTGTTGTATTCTAGGGTTTGGGTAGTAATAACTTACTACACCATTGGCATTTCCCCTGAAGCTAGCAGGTAGTATTAATGAATAAGTCATTTATATGGGTTGTCTCCATTATGAGTATGAAAGCTTAATCTCTTCATTGCATTTGTTCCTTGTAGATAACAACAATTTGTCTACCCTTTAAATATTTTTTAATTATTAAAATGTCAATCTAGAAGTAGTCAAATATTTGCACCAATTAGATTATACATGCAATGAACGGGTCACAAATGCAAACATTCTTCCATCCAGGAAACAAATGTATGATATTCTAAAACAACTAATGCAAAATTAATACCTCATCCTTCACTTGTTGAACTCCAAAAGTATGCTCCACTTCTGTAAAGGGTGTATTTAATTTTGTCTCTGTCTCATATGTTGAAAAATGTGACATAGAATGAGAAGAGGACCCATCATGAGTGAAGGATGCAATTTTTGCTTCCTCCCAATATTCATCACTCAATAATGCAGCAGCTAAGGAATCTCTGGGGTCCTTGTCCAGATATTTGTATACCAATTAAGTAACCTATAATAAGCTACCTGGGAAATTGTGATGTAATTGTTCTTAACCTGTCTTCTCTAGCCCCCTTCAATATTTTTCCTTTTATTAGAATAATGACTTTGTACTTGGATTTTCCTTGAAACTGGAAATTTAGACTTAGTTCTCAAACTCCTGCAGCCAGATGCATGCATATATAAAAGGATGATATCTGACCATTCAACCCAATGTAGGCTTTACATGAATGGTATTTGCAAGTTTACTTAAGACCCAATAATGTCATGTGTATAATAGAGACCAATTTAGACAAAGTTATGTGAAAAAAATTTATAGTTTAGATAGTAGACAACTTGTATTTTACTTGGTCTACCCTAATATTTGCAGAAACATGCACCAAGGGAAAAATAAGTAATTACTAATTACCCCTAAGAGGAAATGCAACACTTCCATTGAGCATCTATGGATAAGAGAATAGTCTTTATGTGGATGCCATGCAAATTCCACATAATCTCAACAAATGGCTATGCACATGAAAATGGATCATCTTCACTCTTGTTTGAAATTCGACTTCTCCCTTTGCGGCATTAACATATTTCAATCTCTTTACAACAATAAGAGTTTCATCTTGTGGGCATCCCTTGTAAACATTTCCAAAACATCGTGAACTTAGAATATGATTGGTACTAAAAATGTGAGTGGCAAACTAAATCTCTTTGAAATGGAATCTTTTGGATCACGCTGCTCTGCAAGTAATGCATCATATAACCCATAAACTAAATAAGAAAACTTCTCATATTTCACACAAAACATAAATAGTTGATAGTGAAAATTGTGTAATGTTGATAACAAGATTAGTAAATTGACCATCCATGGAGATTGCATACATTCCCAAAATATCCTGAACCGAGAATAGTCTTGCTACTAAAGTTTACAGTGGAAACCTGAATCTCTTTGAAATAGAATCTCTTTAAATGTTTGAAGCAAATTGTGGAAAATGTTTCTCTAAGAGTATATCTTAAAAGTCATAAACAAAATAAGAAAACTGCTCATATTTTGCAAAGGAAAAAAATAGTTGATAAGAAAAAGTGTATAACACTGAGAAAAATAATAGTAAATTGACCATATAGGGTGATTGCAAACATAGCATTGACATCAAAAAAATGTTGATTGTATCTCGATCTTCACCAAAGGAAATTTTCAGTTACGAAGGAAATTCTACACAACAGAACAAGACTTGGGGAAAAAATAAAGGCACGGTATGGTTTTTAGAAACTCCATAGGGTGCCATAGGAACTGGAAAACAAATACCAATATACACTTATTCTATCATGTTACTCTAGTAAAGGAAATAAATTTAGCATGGCATGATTGTATATGAATAAAGAGAAAAAACGCACATTATGATGTATTAGCAAGGAAAGACATGGTGTTGGAGCTTCTCCAGGTTAAATTTCTGCAACACGTGACCCACAAAGAAGAGGGTTTCCTCTAACAGTAATCGAAACACAAATGATTAGAAATCAGTATTAATGTTTGGAATTTATTTCATTTGACCTATTTAAGTTCAGGACACAATGATTGACAATACGCAATACATTAAACATGGCTTATTTGGCATAGTTGTTCTTACTTGAAGGTCTTGGGATGAATTTTTGGAATTGACCCACTGAGATTGGTGTAGAAAAAATTGTTGAGATTGTATACATGACCTTTAAAGAACATTTCTTCACAGTACTCTACAATTCTTTGATGGAATCGTGCCAGAATTTGGAAAAAATGTGTACTTGACCTGAGTGGGTGAAGATAAAAACCAAGAAAACCATCAGTCCAAGATAATTTCACAAAGAAAACATGAAGTGAACATGTATTGAATTTATGAGCATATATACATATAATGAAAAGCATGATGTATCCCATATGTAATTCTAATAAGAAAGGGTGGTGTACAAGAAATTTTTACGAAGATCAGTCAGTGTATCTTACCATGAAATCCTTGAGGTTGAAGGCATTGCAACATGTACCCACATAACTAAAAAAGGTGAAGGGAAACCTAAATATAGGAAATAATGTTTTAAATATTGATATATATTGTAGAGAAGAAACCAATTTTCAAAGTAAAGGAAATGATAAAGGAAATAGAATCTTGTAACAAGAGAGAAAAACCGTGTACCCATATGTATACCTTCATGAATTGTTGGAAAGGGATGCATAGATGTTAAGGGAATTTTTTTTATTGTTCTGCGATGTTGAATTTGAGTTGCGATAAATGTAATGTAAGATGGAAGAAATAGTATTTTTTGTTTTCTCTTGTATAAAATGGACAAAAAGCATGGAAAGTAATAGTAGGTAGGAAAGTACCTTTTAGTTTGAGTTGGATGCTTTTAGTAGCTAGGAAAGTACCTAGTAGGACAGAAGTTTCCCTTTCAAACCTTGATTATCACCTGGCTAGACTCAAGAAGTTGAACTTGGTCATGGACTAGTATCAGACGATGTCTTAGATCGACCAACAACTGTAATATGTGATACTGGAAGAGATTCGCTAACATTTAAATTCATAGAATAAGTTCTACCAATTGGAATATTGTTTTGCAAAAATTAAGATGATGGCATTGGAAAGCTACTGAAGTCCATTGAGATGATTGCATTGGCTTGTCTTGTTGGTCCTCCCACTAAAATTCTAGAGAAAATTGTAACTAAATGTGTTGAATGAAAGTTATAAGTTTGGGTTGAAATTGTTTCAACAATGTACCCATTCTATGACATCCCTCTATAGACAATTGCCTATCCATCATTAGGGAGACATGAGTCATTACTTGAGAATCACACAAGTACAAAAATCCAACTCAAGTGACCATGACAAAAAGGATTTTGCAAGAACAGGACCTTCACCCTTATCCTACACAAAGGGACACAGAGAATTTGACAATCACAGGTCGTTAGGAAATCATCTTGTGAGTGGACCTAAATATCTTATCAACATTTCCATCTACCTTAATTCAAATCCCTCCTTTGAATTATTTGAACTCTTTTACAAATAACCATAAAACCCAAAATTCAATATGCCCTAACAAATTTGCAAACTATTCCACAACCGATCAACATTACATCTGACATCCAATGAAGTTATATTCCAAATAATTCCTTAGAGCCATTCAAAATATTAGAAGATTAAAAGATATTCATCTCACACCTATTACCACCTATTCGATTGTCTCTAACCAAAATACTTCATACTGGATATTAGGCATACATCAACATTACATATTTCCCTACACACACTAAAATAATGTGAAGTCTATCTTGTTTAGAGAGAAAATGGGTCTGGATGGATATTTCTTTCCCAAGTAGAGAACTCTTAGAACATCTCACAGACAATTATCTTTTTCCACTCTACTTAATATGGAAAATCTAACAAACTGTTCAACTAAAATTGATCCTATGGACAATTGTATCTCCCTTGCTCTTAAAACTACCACTCCATTCAAATAAGTAATGTTATACTTCAGGCACCATATTTTACTTGAATTTATCAAGAATGTGGGAAACATAGTGGAATATAGGAGTAGATCTTTTAAAAACTTACTTTTTGAGCTATTTTATTGGACTGTGCTATCAGCTAGCAGGATAAGCATATCTACTGTCAATTGATTTGATTGGATACCATTGTTACCTAATGATTTCTAAACTAATATTTCATTTGGATTTATACCTCTAGTTTGTATTGTGATGACATTTGCATTTCCAAAAAAAAATATGTTAAAATCTTTGGTTTTTATAAACATTCAACTATCCATTATTACATGGCCACTATACATTATTTACTTAATTCATGGAACCGCTAACCATAATTCATGGAGTTAATAACCATAATAAGACATGGTAAAATAATAGAGTACATACATAGAAAATGTTTTGAAATAAAAAACAACTTGATTCATATTTGGTATTACATAGAGAAACCATGGATTCCACCATTAAGAAACTAAATTGAATTGAAACAAGGAAGAGAGCGTACCATGAAAAGATAGGACAGGAAAACCCAGCCCATATCTTGCCGGTGAAAGATAAATTGTAAAATGAAGGAAATAACGCAGAACTGAATGAAACCCTAGCTATGGAGTATGGAATTTCCCATTCCATCTCATTTTCCTGAATAAATGAGAGGAAGACGAAAACTGGTACCACAGCCAAAGTAGCCACCGAATTCTTCATTCATCTAAAGAAATCAACCCAACTAGAGCCCATTGCAGACACCTACAGTTCTCCAAGTCTACCATAGGAAGAAGGCAGAGAAAGAAGTAAAATAAATCCCAAATGAACTACAAACATCCCTTCGATTAACAAAAAGAAAAGAATAAATATCAAAGTGCAAACACAGTATTAGAGAAAGTAAAATATTTTTTCTACTTTCTATGCCAGGGAATCAACACAACCATAGTCCTAACACAATTATTTCTCCCTATATAAAGTGTAATCATTCAACACTCATCAAATTATTCCTTCCCTTGATACAACACATGACTGCATTTTTTTTTCAATATGATTCATAGCTATAATGTGCTTTCTCATTTCTATGCTACAAATTAATCTATGGATACTTAAATTAGTAGAGGTGCAACATATTTTGTAACACAAAGCACTGTTATTATTTTTCCTTTCATCCAACAGATACAAAATGTGGTTTCCATGGATGAAAACAAAAATTTATTTGAAATTCAATTACATCGTGCGAAGAGTCTCTGACATGATATTAGAGATAACTTCCAAGATTAGCAAATAAAGTCGACAGATACAATGAACAACTACTTGAGAAGGATGAAAGGTGTCCTTAGTGATGGGATAAATATGATGGAATGCTCTCAAAGACAACAACAATGTTTCAATTGGCTCTTCAACAACCCCAAACTCTCTAGAGAAATCAAAGAGTGGAGGAGCAAAATGTCTTTGTAATGGTAGATGTAGTTAATATTTTCCTACCCTTATCATTCAAAAATCATACCTCACAAAAATACTATAATATATGCGAGGCAACCTCAAAAATAGGAGAAAGGAGGAGCTTCATAAAGGCTAGCAGGTGGGGCAACTCAATATTCCTCCTCAATGCCATAGATGGTTTTGTTGTAGAGTCCATTTGTTTGTTGGATGAGTGTATCCTCATCGCAATCCTAGATCAGCACGATATTTAGCCTTGCTTCCATAGAACATGAGTGTGTATTCGACTTCCATTAATAAATAAAAAAACCTCTTCCATCATAGTCAATAGGATTTGGACGCAACACAATGGAAGGAAACTTTCAGAATACGTATTATCATAGTATTTGGACTCATCGCAATGGAAGGAAACATCTAGATCAGGAAGAATGGATCCTCTTCTCTATTGATGCAACACAAATACTTTGAAGTCATCAATCTATTCAAATCTTCAAATAGAATTATGTGGGAGAATAGAAGCACATTTCAAAGAAGTAAGAACAGAGGAGAATAAGAATGTATGGTGTTACCATTTTTCATAGGGTTCCATTGGTCTTGTAGGTTAACTCACAAGAAAATATCTCATAGATCCCTTGCAAACCACCATCATGCTAATTGTAAAGGTAAAGGTTAAACGAATATCCAAAGAATCTTGTCGAAAGAGTTCCTTGAAGCAGTTGGGTCAAAAGAGACCCAACTGTTGAATGACTCGAGCTCAATATTTGTTGGGATTCACAATTTTATGCTCAACAATCACACTCAAATAGGTCTCTCCAATGTCGAGGGGGTGCATCTTGATGAACTTGATGAGTAATTTGACACTTTCCCGACTTCAAGGGGTTCTTAGATTATGAGGATGCACTACGATTGGTTGAGGAGTGTTGCAGGAAGAATACATACTATGGTCGAAGACTTGGCAGCACAAGGTGAAATATTACAGTCTCTCTTGTGCTGGAGATATCCCCACCCAAATACCATATTTTTTACCTTCTATTTGTTCGACACCATAATTTTGTATGTCACTTCATTTGGAGAAATTTCAGTTATAACCCGATGATTTTGATGGATCCTATATATTGGGATAAAAAAATAGCCTAATGGAAAGTGCTTTTGTTGCAAGTTTAGTCTCCCTCGGCCTTAATTGAGACGACTGCCATGTCATAACTATAACCTAACATGGACACAATTTGCATGTCATGGATGTCTAGTAGTAGTTAGGTGAAAATAAACTTCAAATAAGTAAAGCCTCTATAAGACAGAGGGTGTTGTTTAACTGGGACTCGCATTTCTTCTAATTTTTTTGGCAATTATAGTCGGAAAGCTGCAAATCAGTGAGTACTAAAGTCACTTACCTATGTTTCTCAAATCAGATTTGATTCATATGGATAGATTCAAATGACAAATCATACTTTTAAACGTCCATTTTGTAGTGGGTGAGAGTACAATTTGTGTTAGAAGCACAAGTTGATTGTCATAGGCTAATTCACCTTACATTCTTGAAAACAATTTGGTCTGAACAGGCCGCAAAATGAATTCCCTCATCCCATGTGCCAATAGAAGTGGTGAAATGAAAGATAAATGAGGGTGAAATGAAGCCAAGACATAAGCAGAAATTGAAGACAAGGAGAGTGGTTGAAATTATAAACTCTATCTTTTCTAGAAGGGATGGCAACTAACAAATAGGAGAGTCGCTCTTGGAAATATTAAGTCTAGAAACAATGTACTTATCCTGGTAGAAGAAATGAAGAGCTATGTTTTGACTTTGTATGAGTTCTGAATAAACCCATAAAAGAGTTTCGACACATGTGACATAGTGGTCAACATTCTCCAAATTCTATCAGGATGACAACAAACCTTCATTGCCTAGTAAAATTCAACTGAACCAGGTTGAGATACAACGAGACTACAGATTGAATTGAAAAAATGGGGTGGAGAATTGAACAAATTAAAGGAAAAATTGAAGGAAAACTTCTAAAATTCCTTGTGATATTTTTTTCGTCTTTTCCAAATAGGATGAGGTGCATCTAAAGTCCTTGATCTTTTTTTAATAACTTAAATCACAAATTTTGTATGGTTAATTTTTTTATTTAATTAAAAATTGAAATCCATTTTGTTTTTCATCCCTTTATTCACGCATCCCATACTATTCTTTTAAGCAGAAGCACTCAATCTTCAACAACTAACATTCATAGCTATTCTAACATGAGACTTTAAATGACAAATCAATCTAAATATGGAAGCTCAAAAGGATTGGGCGAGGAAAATAAGAAGTCCCTTGTATCTTTTGGAACAAAGCTTCTTATCCAAATAAAATTGGCAATTCATGGCAAGTTTTTATAATAAACTATGTTAAAAATGAAGATATTTGAACATGCTCGTGTCTATTTTGAGTTTTAACACATTTTTCTCTTGAGCTCACCACAAATTTGATTTACTGTATAAACCAATACTTGAAACACTTTGCAATTTTTATAAAACAAAAAAATGGCTAGAATGTATTTTTTATACTCATTCTCAATTTTAATGGTGACCCTTTGTAAGGAAAGAGAGGAAAAGGAATAGAGATTACAATGGTTATTCTTAAGCCTGAAATTGTTTTTGAGTGCTAGTCTACCAGAAAAGCATATTACTCTGACAAAGAATTTTCACAGAAACAAACGCGGTATGGAAAATAGTGATTTGATCCATGACCAATCAATTGTGTGGGCTGTATACATGGACAGTTTCCTCCCATTACTCCCTGTAGCTTGAATCGGATAGAACAAGCATTTGAAAGGGAACTCTTAGAACTTGCAATGAATGGATTCCAAATATTAGATGGAAAATATAATTGACATTAAAATCATTGGAGAGACAAATAATTAATAAGAGATCGACTGCATAACCCTAAAAGTCAAGCCTACTACCCAATAAGACTAATTTTAGGGAAAAGGTTGGTCACCACAAGCAGCCTACTTGCATGGTCAAAATGCCATGTGAACGGATTGCCCACTCAACTTTCGTGAATACAATAAAGTGTAACAGAATGCATTGTTTCAGGCATCCTTATCTCACGTGTTTCCTACTGGAACTTAGTAGAAGAGTACATAAATGTCAAAAAGCACCACAACTATTTACAAATTTTCTTGCAATGGGGGTGTTTGGTATCTGCGGATCGATATATGGTCTCATCAAGATGTGTCTCATCTGTATTCCATATGATTCCATTTTCAAAGAATATTTTGACTAGATCGAGGTGAAGGGTTGCCAAAAAAGTGAATTTTGTTGCAAGTTTAATCTTCTAAAGGATTCCATTTCACTTAGCCAAGTTAAGCTATTGCAGTAACATGTGACCTTCAGTCATAAAGACTAAGGACTTGCACATGGACACAAGCACCTTTTCTTGGCTAAGATATTGCAAAAGATTGTAATCTTCTGTAAAAAACACCACGAACTTGAACATGGGAAAAATAATTTGTTCTAACTATGAAGAATTAAACCTTAGTGAGTGGCCTAAAATACCAATGTGAAAGAGCCACAGACAAAGAGATAACATATAAAGGTAGGAACTTAACAAAGAAATGCGCAGGGTTCAATTGAAAAACTATGAAGATTCATGTTGGGAGAAAACATTAAACAATTTGTAACAGATATCCAACGATTTAATTGTCAACTCGGAGAGAGCGAAAACTTGTGATGTACAGAAAAAATATATGCAGGGGAAGAGTATTGCTAACTTAATCTAGTTGATTTAAATTAACATGTAAATGAAATTGAATTAAGCTTGCAAAAATAGGAAATTACATGAAAAGAAATCTAATCTAGAAAAGCAAGAAATTGCAGGAAATAAATATGATCTAAGAAAGCAAAAAATTGCAGGAAATAAATATGATCTAAGAAAGCATAATATTGCATGAAATAAACCGATATAAAGCAATTAACAATAACTTGTGAGCTCATGATAAATCTATACTAACAATTCATAAGAAAGAAATCATAAAAATCTATATTAACATAAGAGAATCAAAGGATGTGCATTAAGCACCATTTCCATTACATAACAATAAAAAAATCTATTCTATGACTAACTCTGAACTATTCTCTACTTCCAAACCACTAGAGAGATATCTAACAAAATGAGGAGAGAGCCCTCCTATTTATACATGAATTCAAGATAACTAAATATAATTACAGATCCACTATTCTCTCATCTTATCCCTTAAAATCCTCAACAAACCCACTTTTCTCTCAACTCATCCCTACAAATCCTCCAACAAATATTGGATGAGATATTCTCTCGACATTTCCATGATCTTCTCCTTGAAATTAGACCACATCTTGAAGATGAAATTCGAATTTGAGGCTAGGTGGTGACTTTTAAGCTTGTTAAAGTATTCAAATACACCTGTAAGCATCACCAAACTAATCCAACTTTAAATTATAATGAAAATATGTTAATTTTCTCAATAATTAACCACAAATTCACTCAAAATACTCAAAAATAAATGATTTGGAAAATAACAAGGTAACCCATATTTATTCATGAAAATGGTGGATATTAATGGTTTTATGGAGGAATAAGATAGGAATAAGGTTGAAAATGGTATGTAAAAGGTGAATAAAATGTGGTATTTTTTGCGGCTCAACATTCCCCCCAACTTGACCAGTTGCATGTCCTCATGCAACTATGCATTGATTCTTTTAAAACTTTTGGCTTTGTATATGGTATGTAACAGTAAATCATTCCATGATTTGAAATGCATGAGTGGCGGAAATTTTCCTTATAATTGGTTATTGTGTGACAACGATAAGTACAAAAAATGTTGGTTCTTGTGTTAAAATATTCACTTGTTTTACTTGTACTTTTTCTGCAATACATAAGATTTAAAAATATACATGCATTAGAAATGATGAACCATCAATGTATATTAGAATTCCTTTTTTTCATATTATGAATCATGCCAATATATAGCATAGTTTGGGAAATACATGTTGATTAAGGGTAAATGAGATGATGAATATGTAAAATGGTAATGAATAGTCCCCCCCCCCAACTTAAGATGTATTAGGTTTATGAAAAGGAGAAAGGAAATGTAGTGAGGGAATTTTCCAAATTCATTCATTTTCTAGAATTTAAGGAATTACATGGTTAAAGATTAGAAAACAACATTCCTCCACTTACCCAAAAATTTAATGACCTACACAATAGGAATGTGCCTACTGCTGCTGGATCATAGAGTACGAAGTGAAGAAATATGAACTGCTACTTGGTTGGATGAAGTAGAAGATGAGAGTTGAAAGTAGAACTTTGGTACCCTCATATGGCTGAAGTATGCTGCTATAAAACTGTTGATGGAGTCATCCAAAGTATATAGTCTTCACCTGCTACAAAAATCGATGGTACAATTATTACCTTGTGAATAAATGTGTCGATGTCAAACATGGAAAGAAGTCATTGGATTATTGACCATTGATGAATGTTTTTAACCAATGCGAGGAAATCTCACCATTGATGTTAATGAGTGTTAAGGTACCTATGTACATTGTGCAAAGTGAGAATAAAAGAGTTGATGTCGAGCCACTTGCAAGATCTAATGATCAAGTGTATTCCCATGATTGTCAGTGATAGAACTTGCCATTAAGACATGCAAGCCTCAAGCTACTAAAAATGAACTCTAGTCTCTATCCGATATAAGGTGCTACGGTATATGGGACAAGACTTGTTGAAATGTGGGCCTCAAGAAATTCCACATCACTCAACACGAGTTGTACATAATGAGTGGTAGGGCTATAGATAAAAGATATGAGGGTCAAACATTTTTATGGCAGGGATAACAAAGCAATGTAGTCATGGAAATGAAGTTGAATAGTTGTATTAATAAGGAAAAATATGAATTGAAAATGTGTGCAACTCAAAAGGCAGACATGCAAGAAGTTACGATGTATAAGGCAGTGAAAAGGTAGACTCTGACATGGATGATGGATAATCTTGGAAGGAAAGATGGTAAGTAATCATGAAATGGAATAATTGGTCTCTAAAAGGCTTCTTTCTAGTAGCAAGATGTCATGACATACATAGTGGAAACTCAACTTCTTCAAGATTTTAATGGAGCATTTTTCTAAAAAATTTCTGCGGTTCTAGAAATCACTTCTGCATGCCATGCGTTCGTCTTTAAATCTACAAAAGGTTAGCATTTTCTTGCAAAAAACTTGTGAGAGCATGGAAAATACATGAAAATATGTGCTTAATCAAAACTTAAAATAAATAAAATGCTCTTATACCTTGAAGTAGCAATGCATATTAAGGAGCTCTTCTTGTCAAAACTTGTTTCTGAGCGACTTACAAAAACAAATTAGTGCAACAATCATAAAATGTGAGAAGATTTAAAATTCATTTATAATTTTAATTTTATGATTTTATTTGTTACCTAATACTTTTTATTTATTTATATGTTTTTAGTTTTTAATTTGATTTTATTTCTACTTTTGTAATGTTATTATTGCAGTGTTTTTGTTTATATATTTTTTAAATTTGATTTGTTTACAAAAACAAATTTTATGTGCTTACTTTAATCTTATAATCTTATGAATTTTGATATGAATATGCGTCTTTATGTAATGATTGTGCAATAGGGAGAGAGGGTCAACCCTTCAAGTGGTCGACCCCTCTAAAAGTAGACTATCTCAATTATCTGGATTAGAGAGAAGTGTGCAAAATAAGTGATTTCTATGATAAGTTTAGTAGTTTCAATGACCATGCGGATACGCCCCCCCCCCCAACTGAATATGTGTCAAGTCCCACTGTGCAAGAATAAAAATTAAAAAGAAGACGTAGCTGTGACAGCAGCTACCTTCAATTTCAAAGACGCATATTAATTTTATATGTTTATTATTTTATATTTTTCTTAGATTACTTTTTATATTTATATTTTACCTATTGTTAATTTGTATTTATATATATTTTTAATTATTATAACACCTTTATTATTGTTGCTTTTATGTATTTTCTATATTTTATTTATTTATAAAAACAAATTTTTGTATGTGTTGATGCACACATTTTCACCATTGATGAATGGAGCTTCACTATTTGTGCACATAGCCTCACAATTTATGCATGCAAAGTGACTATTCAGATTGAATTGACACCAATGCAAAACTCATTATTCAACAACTAGTCCTAGAGGTTCTAAGGATTATTAAAGGGAATTACGTAAGGTTTTACATAGAGTTGGTAAAAAAAACCTTGTCGAAACTCCGCAATAGACTCATCAAGAGATAGAAAACAATTTACCGTGATTATATCTCATTAGTGTGCTTGGTCTTGCATGGGGGTGATTAACTAACTTGGAATTACACAACTACTCGGGAATATATGGTTGAGATCAAAGTAGAAGTTCCTAGCTTAGTTGGCCTGCCAAGGATGATAAGTCATTCTTATTCTTTCATCTTATTTTAAATCCTACTTACTATGTTGGAAGTAAATTCTTTTGAAATTTATGTAGGACATAATTAAAAATATATCTATTCCTTTTTAAAGCATAGAATGTTATCATAGATTCTAAAGAATCTTGCATAAGTTATATTTAATCTTTCAATTTCAATTTCATATAGGAGTGCAAATTGCATATTTAACTTGTTACTTTTAAAAAGATTTTTGAGGAATTTTAAATGTAGGTAATACATTATGTTTGATTGAAGTCTATTTATTTTATTTCTAGTTAGATAATTCATAAATATATTTAGGGTTAATAGATCCCTACTAAGAAAATGCGTGTAAAAATATAACCATGGAGGAAAGAAGAGTTAAGTTCCTTAAACACAAGGTTCTTAGTCTATAATAAGGGAAAAGAAAAATTATCTAAAATTATAATTAATAGATTCAAAGGGAATGCAAGAATAATTTTGATAATATTGTTATTTAAATTGAAATCAACAAGAAACAGTTAATAAATTTCTACTCCATAGACTTAGGTAATAGAAAATTGGTTAAATTCATATACCACTCATTTGAAAACCATAGAATATTATTTGGCTCTAAAAAAAAAATCACTTAAAAACAAAATCCTATTACATCAAAAAATAAGTGAAATAGGAATATTGCATATCATTGGGCATAAGGGACTCAAGTGAAGTAGAGGTAAGTTTTGTCTTAACATTCTCAGTAGAATAAAATAATTGAGAGTATTGTATATTATTGTTAAACAATTCTTATAATTAATAACACTTACAGTTTTGGGAAACAAACAGAACTATAGGCATAGAGTTCAAGACTCAAATGAAGGTTAACACTTAAGTATGAATATATAATGAAAATCAAAAAAACGGTGTTGAAAATTATGAATATTATTTAGCATTAGAAATAATATAATGCTTATGCTAGGGCCATATCCAAATGGAAGCTCGGTATGGAAAATTAAAATTATGCACCCAGGCAATGAAATTTTTTTTTGTGTATTAACCAAGCAAATCCTCTAATAGAAGGTTAATTATTTATCACTTTTCCTAACATCTAAACATATAAACAATGACAAAATATATATGCAGAGGAAATGTGTTTCGAAACGGCTAGGTCAAACTTATAATTATGGTTATAGATTACATAAGAATAATAAACATGGAGAATGAAGTCTATGTATTTATACAAATTGCAAATAGCATTAGTTCAAAATACAACTATGCAATTAAGGCATTAAATACCAGGATTTAGCGACATGACCAACCATCTAAATAACATGCATTGCATCATTAAACACCTGAATAAACTGGGTGTAAACCCCAATGAGTAATGCACTTGTAATTCAAGAATTAAAATCTTAATGGGTAGGACTATAATAGTTCTCACTATGAACACAAAGATACCAAACACAAAACAAGATGCAGTGTTTCCTTCCACTATTGCCAAGATTCAACCCATCATCTCAGAGAGAATTCAAGCTATACAAGAAGCATTGATTACCTGGGTGGAGCCCTTCCTGGAAATAGGTACCATTGAGTAGAAGAATCAAATGAAACCCCAAATCCTCAAAATCGAAGTATGGAAATATTTTGTTAGAAGCATATATATTTTTTCTAATGGGCAAGCTATTCCATCATTAGCATACCATGAATACGCTTTCTCAGAGGTGATTTGTAATTTTCTTTTCAATACTTCAAAATATTCGAGTGTCCACTAGCTCTTGCACGAGAGTAAAGCAAAACTTCAATACACTGCTTCATTACATTTGCCCCTATCATTGTGTATTTAAGTATCTAACAATGAGGGAGAGAATTGTTGGCAACTATCATAGATGTCTTTACTACAAATGTGGTTAGAGGTGAAGAGTGAAATAATTTTTCCCTATTTTGAAGAATTTTGTTTTTTTCAGTTCTTGATGAACTATAGCGTTTTTGCGAAATCACCTTTCTATTAGGTTTCTAAGTAGTGTTTCAAGCATGGATTATGGAAAATGCATACGTTGCATGGATTATGGACAATGCATATGTACACTTTTACCAAACACAAACACATACTGAATTCATAGGAATTTGTCTAAAGCCCAAAAACTGTCGTCTCGCAGTCTCACTTCACTTCACAGTTCCATTACATTTTTCAGTTTTGGTTTTCACAACCTTTCCCATGGAACATTAAGAGTTTTATTTTCTTTGTCTATTTGATGGAGTGTAGACGCTGATTGAAGTTAGATTTTAACCGTTACACTTAGGAATTTTTTTAAATTTTCGTTATGCATTCCTATATTGTTACATTTATTATTTTAATTTAAGGTTATCTAGCTTTTCATAACATTATATATTCTCAATTGTGATTACAATCAAGTAATGAGTATCCACACCGAGTATCCAATCCCACCCAATAGCTCTGGTTGGAATCAAAACCTATATCAAGTGCATTGGCAGCATAAAATACTATTGGCTAACGCGATCTATTGGTGGCTCCCGTGTATCAGATATGGATTCAATTCAAATGGCACATTGAAACTTATATATGCCAGTATCATATATAACTGACATTTGTATGGCAAGGCCCTCTGAGAATATTACTGGTGATGATGAGACTGGCTATCTGACCAACAATATCAGCATAATATTAAGTTATTTACATATGTTGATTCAACATTTTAGCTCCATACGCTTGGGCAGGTGGCGAGGGAGAATAATCCCTTAACCATATCTAAAATTAGCTCCTAAATCTAGGAAAGAATCCCTCACCTGATAAAATAAAAATAAATTAATCGGTGAAATGCCAAAAAAATGGAATTTGGTTGCTAGCTTTGCGCTTCTATTAGAACGGGATCCCAAAGATCTTGTCAGGGCTTCCACGAGGGATCCATGTGGTAGATATCGCACGTTATGTGGATTGATGTGACTTTCATATTTACATCAGAAAATCCTGTATCCCTTCTACTATGATTGATTAAGTGATACCACAACCATACAGACAGATGGAAGAATGCTTTCAAAGGCATGGTTAGGGATTAGGTACGAAAATAAAGGAATTAGGGATGGATACGGATTCACTTCAGCATGTTTCATTTTTATTCAAGCACCCTCTTCCATATCTCAAGAGCTTTAGTATACCTCGTATTTTTCTCCTTTCTCTTTGGTTCTTTGCAATAGGCGTACTTACTAGTGATCTCTAATACTTTGTCAATCGTTTTAATCATTTTTATATTTTTTAAAATTTTATGTTTGCAGGTTCAATTTCCAGGATGAAAGGGTGAAGCATTTGCAGGTTGCACATGGAGGGCTTAAAGCTTGAAGCATTTGTAGGTTCGCATGGAAGGCTGAAAGGCTTTGTTTTATTTATTTTATAAATTTTTAACATATTTTTTCTTTTTAATATTAATATTAATGTTTCACGAATGG
>LPNX011207974.1:69635-95654 GCA_001517045.1 Pseudotsuga menziesii
TAATTAAATTTTTTCTTAAACATGATGCCTCGAAGATCAATGTAATTTTGTTGTAATTTTTAAATTAAAAATTGTTGATCAAATTGATTTAGATCTGTTTATCTATTTTTTTTTTAAACTAAAACAAAGAAAGAAAAATATTAAAACTAAAACAAAAACTATATAGATTTTTATTGTTTTTTTATTTGTTTGTTAATTAATTTATTTTATTTTCTAATGGTTCATAGATTTAGAAGAAACCTAATATATTTTTATTCCTAGTATGATTACAAAATTTATTAAACGAAAAATGAAAATGGAAAGAGATAAAAAAATTCATAAATTTTTTTAGATTTAAAATATTAAAACTATTTTTTAATTCCTTAAAGAAAAAAAAACACTAGTAATTAAGACTATTAGAAAGAAAAAAATTTATCAAATAGAAACATTACATCAAATTCAAGCAAAACATCCTATATACTAATTTTAAAAAACAAAAATTAAATCCTACCTACTTTACTTTAATTAGATTTTACAATCATTTACGTGTAATGAAATTTCGAGTGGAACCATACATGTAGAAGAAGTAAAAGAATATTTACAGAAGATTTTACAAAATGAAATCTAGTACATTCAAAAGTATGCAAAATTAGGGATTGTAAATGTAAATTAACAAAACAAAAATAAAAACAAAACTTATCTAACCTAGTACTTACTTGGAAACATTGTTAGATGTTGCTCTCGTTTGTATTATGATCACCCAAGATCCCTTCTTCATCCTCCTCAATTTCCTTCTCTCATGCTTGGTCCTTATCAGATGTATAAAACTCTTCATATGTTGAGTCTTCCATCACTTCTGGAGGAGTGGTTGCATTTTTAATTGCGGTCAAAATCTCTTCTTCTTGAGAAGAGGAGATCCTGGCTTTTGCAAGGATCTCAGTGAGTAATTCCAAACTTACGTTCATCAAATCAAATGCTTAAAAAAATGAAAAAAAGTACTTGACAAATGCAAAAGACGGTACGAACTGAGTTTGTACAAAATGAGTGAAAAAAAACAGAACTTAAAAGTGCACAAAAATGAACATATACAAAATTAAAAACAAGTATGAAATAAAGGTGGGCCCAAAAATGAAAGCAATCCAAACTGAAAATGAAAAGGGAAATTTTGCATAAAAACAAACTCGCATTTGCAAAAATAACAAGGCTTTCGGGTGACCCACCAAAGTGGATGCGTCTAGCTATTATGCCATGGGAATTCTGGAAATTCCGTAGTGAAGTCGTCCTTGAGTCTTATCATTTTCCCTCCCCCTTTCTATGAAAAAACGAACTATCTACCTATTTAAACTCTAATCCCTTTTAGCACCTCCCCGACAACAACGCCAAAATGTTGGGAAAAAACATTAAACAATTTATAACAGATATCCAACGATTTAATTGTCAACCCGGAGAGAGAGTAAACTTGTGATCCTTATAGACAAAATATATGCAGGGGCATAGTATTGCTAACTTAATCTAGGTGACTGAAATTAACATGCGACTGAAATTGAATTAAGCTTGCAAAAACAGAAAATGACATAAAAATAAATCTAATCTAGAAAATAAGGAAATTGTAGGAAATAAACCTGATCTAAGAAAGCATAATATTGCATGAAATAAACTAATATAAATAAAATAACAATAACTTGTGACCTCATGATAAACTATACTAACAATTCATAAGAAAGAAATCATAAAAATATATATTAACATAAGAGAATCAAATGATGTGCATTAAGCATCATCTCCATTACATAGCAATAAAAAAAATATATTCTATCACTAACTCTTAACTATTCTCTACTTCCAAACTACTAGAGATATCTCTAACAAAGTGAGGAGAGAGCCCTCCTATTGATACATGAATTCAAGATAACTAATCATAATTACAGATCCACTATTCTCTCTTCTTATCCCTTGAAATCCTTAACAAACCCACTTTTCTCTCAACTAGTCCCTACAAATCCTCCAACAAATATTGGATGAGATATTCTCTCCACATTTCCATGATATTCTCCTTGAAATTAGACCACGTCTTGAAGATGAAATTCGAATTTAAGGCTAGGTGGTGACTTGTGAGCTTATTAAAGTCTTCAAATACACATGTAAGCATCACTAAACTCAACTCATCCAACTGTAAAGTATAATGAAAATATGTTATTTTTCTCAATAATTAACCACAAATTCACTCAAAATACTCAAAAATAATTGATTTGAAAAATAACAAGGTAACCCATATTTATTCATGAAAATGGTGGATATTAATGGTTTTATGGAGGGATAAGATAGGAATAAGGTGACAAATGGTATGTAAAAGGTGAATAAAATGTGGTATTTTTGCAGCTCAAAAATTAAGTAATTAAGGAGGATAAACCCTCATATTGTTCATTCCCACATATATCACATATAGGAACCAAAACTTAAAGGCATATCCTTTTTCTGAATCTTAACCATTCACAACCAAATGAAAAAAAACTCCAGATTAAGTAAATTTAAGTTAAATGAAGGCATGGACAGGGCCTTCAATATATCAGAATTTCCTAAATGAAAATAGAGAAAAAATAGTGCTAATCTCAATTTGGGAAATCGTATACTAGAATATTGTGAGGTTTGATTCCAATAATTATGAAAAACCCCAAAACATGAGGAACAATGGATACAAACTACTAAATTCTACACCGGATAAACACAAGAGGCTCGAGCTCATGAGACACAATAAAACAAAGCTCGATCCCATATTCATTTACTTCTATACCTTCAAATGAAAAAATAAAATAAAAATCTAAAATGGGATCGAATACCCACCTAGATAAAATCATATTGGAGGTCTCCTGAGGCTCGCATTTTTCGATCGTTCCAAGTTCCATCCTATTGGGTATATGTTATATTATTTGCATGTGTTTATGGAGGGGAGGTGCGCATGTTAGCACTGGAGCTCGACAATCCCAAAAGCACCTTCTATATCTATTTGTGGATATTTTTAGAATTTGTCTAAAAATATGTAACTTAATCTCGGTTAAGGGATTGGGGACTTTTTCTAATTCGGGTTAATGGATTAGGGTACTTGGATGTTACAGAATACCTATATTTTTTATTGTGAGGGTTCATAATGTAATAAAGAGAATATAAGAGGTGTGGCTCCAAAGTTTTTTGGTTTTTCCTGGTTAAGGCTTTCCAGGGTAAATCTCTGTGTTTATGTGTTAATGATGTGTTGTGATCTCTACTTTGCTTAAAAGAATATGTATGCTTTGGTTCTATGCATAGGTTTAAAACTTACATGTGGTATCAAAGCTCAATTTTGGCATCATGTGGATGCCTTTGCTACTAAGGGTTCGACGTGGTTGATAGATCTTGGGTTTGTGATAAACCTGGGTTCAATGGGAGCTTTGCAGTGTTGATTTGTGCATTGAAAGAGAATGGCGAGCACTTCAAGAATTGAGATCGAGAAATTTAACGGCCATAATTTTGAGCTATGGAAGCTCAAAATGGAGGATCTTCTAGTAGACTCAGATTAGTGTATTGCTGTGGATCTGGGTACGAAACCCACTGCAATGTCACAAGATGATTGGGATAAATTAGAAAGAAGGGTGAGGAGTACAATACGATTGTGCTTATCAGACTCTAGGTTGTTGAACGTATTTAGTGAATATAGTGCAGTAAAACTATGGGAAAAACTAGGGAGTTTGTATCAATCAAAATCCCTTGTGAACAAGTTGTTTCTGCAAAAGAAGTTGTTTCACCTCAGAATGGATGAGAATGACATTGTAACAGAGAATTTAAATGTCTACAATACTATGGTAAGTCAGATAAACTCTATTGGAATTAAAATGGATGAAGAATATAAATGTATTACATTATTGTGTTCTTTGTCAGATTCCTGGGACAACCTAATTGTTGTAATAGGTAGTGCTAGCCAGGCAACCTTAAAATTTGATGAAATTGTGTCATCCCTACTATCAAAAGAGAAGAGGCAAAAAACCATGGATAATTATAGCATGGATTCCTTGTCTATGAGAGGTCTCCCCAAGAGAGAAACAAAAATAAAGGATCTGGGGGGGGATCTAAATCTAAGGGTAGATTTAAATCCCTAGGAAAAGGAATAAGGGAGCGCTGGAAATGCAGTAAAGTTGGGCACTATAAAAAGGATTGTAGATCGAATAATGTTGAGAAATCAAAGGGATATGAGGATACCCCTTCCACAGAGGTGAAGAAATCCTTAGAAGAAGGAGGGGATGTGTACCTTGCTTCCATGGGTAATACTTAAGAACATGATATATGGTTGATTGACTCAGGTACGTCATGTCATATGACCCCTCATAGGGAGAGGTTTTGTGAATATGAAAAGTACAATGGAGGAGATGTGTACTTGGGAGATTATTCACCACCCAATATCATTGGACATGGTAGAGTCAAGCTAAAACTGAAGGATGGAAGGATTAGAACTTTGCCTGGAGTGCTACACATTCCAAATCTAGCAAGAAACTTGATATCTATAAAAAAGATAGATGTTGCAGGTTTAAATACTGTGTGCGGAGATGGTGGATGCAAAATGGTTCAAGGATCAATGGTTTTGCTGAGGGAGTTCGGTATGAAACTCTATACAAACTATTGGGAAAAACCATCATTGATAAATGTAACAATTCTGTTGTGCTGGAGGAAGGAGGTAAAGAACACAAAACCCTGACTGCATCAGGAGGAAAGACAATGCTATGGAATCAAAGATTGGGGCATATCAAAGAAAAGGGACTTCGATTATTACAAGGTAAAGGTATGGTTGAAGGTATGACTAATTGCACTATGGATTTTGATTTCTGTGAACATTGCATATATGGAAAACAAAATCAAGTAAGATTTGCATCTGGTGCTACAAGAGCAAAGGGAATTCTAGAATTAATACATAGTGATGTGTTTGGACCTGTTCCTATTCCATCATAAGGAAAATATGTGTATTATGTTTCATTTATAGATTATTTCTTAAGAACATATGGATTTATTTCCTTCGAAAGAAATCTGAAGTATTTTCCAAGTTTAAATAATTTAAGACTCTTGTAGAAAATTAGTCAGAAAATAAAATAAAGGGGTTGAGGACAGATAATGGTGGAGAGTTATGTGGGACTGAATTCGAGGACTTTTGTAAGAAGTGTGGTATATAAAGAAAAAAGACTACTCCATATACACCTAAACAGAATGGAGTTGTTGATAGGTTGAATAGGACGTTGATGGAAAAGGCAAGGATCATGCTAAGCAGTGCAGGGATAAGACAAGAATTATGGGCAGAAGCAGTGGAGGAAACATGTTACTTGGTAAACCGATCAACCACATCAGCATTGATTGATAAAACTCCACAAGAGGTATGGATTGGTAAGAAACCCTCTATTAAGCATCTAATTTTTTTTTGGTTTTGATGCTTATGTACATGTTCCAAAGGAGAAAAGGAGCAAGTTGGATAACAAAGCTGAGAAGTGTATCTTTATTGGCTATAAAGATGGTATGAAAGGGTATAAGCTTTGAAATCCCATAACTAAGAAGATTGTTTACAGTTGAGATGTTGTGTTTTGAGAGGTCAAAGAAGTCCCCATACAGGAAGTGAATTCAATGGGAAAGAAACTAGAGAAAATAGAGTTTAAGCTAGAAGCTGAAGAATCTGACTCAATAGAAGAGGCGGAATCAGAAGAAGAACAACCTCATACTCGAGTTTTGAGGAGATCATCTCAAGAAATAAGGAAACCATAAAGGTATTCCCCTCCTGATTTTCTCTCTCATTTTGCTATGTCTATTACTGATGATGATATTAGAAATGTGAAGGAAGTTGTTAATTCAAAGGATAATGATCTCTGGAAAAACGTCATGGATGAAGAAATCGATTCCTTGGACAAAAATGAAGCTTGGAATCTAGTCTAGTTACCAGCTAGGAGAAAAGCTGTTGGGAGTAAATGGCTATTTAAAAATAAGTTGAATGCAGAAGGTAAAGTGGATAAGTATGAAGTCTACTTGGTAGCAAAGGGATATTCTCAGGTAGAGGGGATTGATTTTGGTGAAATATTTTCTCCAGTTGCAAAATTAACTTGTATTAGATTTCCTCTTTCTATTGCTGTTGCTTTTGATCTTGAAGTAGAGCAGATGGATGTGAAGACAATGTTCTTACATGGGGATCTAGAAGAATAAATATACATGAAACAACGAGAAGGGTTCATAGTCTGGCGGAAAGAATGAGTTGGTATGTAAACTAAAGAAGTCCCTTTATGGTCTAAAGCAATCTCCAAGGATGTGGTACCAAAATTTTGACACATACATACTTGGATTGGGGTTTTTAAGAAGCAAAGCTTATCAATGTGTATATTCCAAATAGGTTGGTGATCACTTCATTAACATAGTTTTGTATGTTGATGACATGTTGTTGATTGGAAACAACAAATATGTTATAAAGGAGGTGAAGTCTCAACTGTCCTCCAAGTTTGATATGAAAGATATCGGTGTTGCAAACTTCATTTTGGGAATGGAGATAAGAAGAGATCGTGCAAACAAAATGATCAGTTTAAATCGAAGAAAATATGTTGACGGTACTACAGATATTTAACATGTAGGAAAGTAAGTCATTCAAGGTTCCTATTCCAATAGGTGTAAACTTATATGTAGAGAAGTGTCCCAAGACACAGGAAGAAGAGGAAGACATGTCACGAGTTCCATATGCTAGTGCAGTTGGTAGTTTGATGTATGCAATGGTCTGTACAAGACTAGACATTGCTCACGTAGTGGGAGTTTTGAGCAGATATATGTCAAAACCAGGAAAGGAGAATTGGACATTTGTAAAGAGGGTCTTCAGATATTTGCGTGGCACCATAGATTATGCAATCTGCTACCAAGGAAAACCTGGACTAGACAGAGTAATAAATGTACATGGATTTGTTGATGTAGATAGGGATTGAGACCTTAATCATAGAAGATCTAAAAGTGGGTATGTGTTTAACCAATTTGGAGGAACTATCAGTTGGATGAGCAAAAGACAAGTTGTAGTTGCATTCTCAACTACAGAAGTTGAATACATCGTAGCTACTCATGCAAGCAAAGAAGCTATATGGTTGCAAAGATTGTGTTCAAGTATTGGGTTTGTACAGAAAGGTGTAAGGTTAGATTGTGATAGCCAAAGTGCAATATTCCTAGGAAAGAACCATGCTTATCATGCTAAGTCAAATCATATTGATGTGCAATATCACTTTGTGAGAGATATGGTTGAAAACAAGAAAGTGCTACTGGAGATGGTTGACACCGTGAAAAATGTTGCAGACTCATTAACAAAGTCTATTAGTAAAGAGAAGTTCTCTTGGTGTAGAGAATATATGGGCATTGATGCCCTCAACCTGAGACGTTATAAGGACATGACTCATTTCTATGCAAAGGAAACAACAAGTGGGAGAATCTTGGGTATATGTTATATTCTTTGCATGTGCGTATGGAGTGGAGGTGCGCATGTCAGTGCTGCAGCTCGGCGATCCCAATTTTTTTTGCTATTTATAGATTTTGTGGTTATTTATAGCCGTTTGTGGCTATTTTTAGAATTTGTCTAAAAATATGTAACTTAATATCGGTTAAGGGATTGTGGTCTTTTTCTAATCCGGGTTAACGGATTAGGGTATTTGGATGTTGTGGAATACCTATATTTTGTATTGTGAGGATTCATAATGTAATAAAGAGAATATAGCAGGTGTGTCTCCAAGGTTTTCTAGATATTCCCAGTTAAGGGTTTTCAGGGTATATATTTGTGTTTATGTGTGAATTATGTGTTATGATCTCTATTTTGGTTAAAAGAATCTGTATGCTTTGATTTTCTGCACATGTTTAAAAGTTACACATACACCAAATCTCTAATCAACAAGAAATGCATGTAATGTAAGAAATGTCTGTAATGACATCTCTATAAATTAGTAATGTAAAGCCAAGAAAATGAGAGAATATATACGCAGTTGGCCTTTACTGGTACTGTAGGTCCCTACTGGGAGTCCGAGAGCGCAGGCCACGACCAAAGTGTCTAGCACGCAGTTTTGCCGGAAGGCGTTTCTTGTGGCATTGGCGATGAAGAGACATGTAAGTAAGCGGAAATCCTTATCCTGATTGCAAATTGCTTTGTTAGAGGAGGACGTGGAAAAATGGTCCCACATGCCAACCGCTCCATCTCCATATACTATAACGGTGTTTTGCTCGCTGCATTAGTTGGTGGAAGTCATGTATGGTTGCGATGTGACCAATGTCGAGATTTTGGAGAAAGGCCCATAAATGACGGGACTCGGGAATCAGGATGGAGCTACTCAGTGCTTGCCTTGTCCAATAGTCCATGGTACAATGGAGGAGGAGAGACTCAGGAATCGGTATAGAGCTACTTGCCTTGTCTAATAGGCCATGGTACAATGGCAGAGGTGATAGAGGAGGAGCCCTCCCATCTAGACTCTGATGAAAGCTATAAAGGCACACCAACATTCATCCAACAAATCTCATTCAACTCTTTTCATTGAGCTTTGGAAAGTATCCTCCCCTCTTCTGTCTACGATGGACTCTGTTCTATCTGCATTCAGCAATCCCTCATCGTCTTCTTTTTTAGAATGTGTTTATTCAAAGTGGACCTAGAGGCGATTTCCATTGAAAGCCTTGCAACCAGTAGTTGAAAATGCCTCTTCAGGAAGCAAAATCAGAGGGGACTTCAACTAAAGAATCCCTGCAACATTCATGAATCTACTTTTTATATTCAACACTCTGCTTTTCATGCAATCAAACACCTCACCCTTTGCCTTCATTTTTTCCCTCTCCTGCTTTGTTCTTTCACTCGTCTCACTACGCTCAAATTCTCTGACCGCATTGTCTCTCACATTCCACCCAATTTTTGACCATCTAATTACCCGCAAATTCATCAATGTGAATGTGAAGTTAAGCAATGACTCATTAACCCGAAGATTACCATTTCTTCTCTTAACATTACATATTTATTGCTAAAGTCTTGTAGCTAAAACATCTTTCAACCATTAGGCTTCCAAAGCTTCTATCTCTTACCTTATCTCCTTTAAAGCCCATAAAGGATTGAGATGTGAATGGGCTCTTGTTTCACAAGATTTCCTACATAGTGTTGCACCTCAAAAGGAATTGTGAAAGTAATGCGATTGAATAATTGTGTTTAAACTCGAGCAAAGTAGAAGCATGCAATTTCTCGGTTGAGGAGTTTTTAGAGATAGTGGGGACGTTCAATTTATTAAAGGAGCTTGACATATGTGTTTCACCCTAGCTAGAAAGGGAATATTCCTCTACACAACCTGTTTCGGAGGCTTTAAGGCTTCCATGTTTTGAACATTTACATATATGATATGATAGACATGTTTGTTTTGGTAAAAAATAAGTTTTATGATATTATTAAGTTGGCTTATTCGATGCAGGAGTTGATTGAATTTTTCTTTGGCGTTCACTGCAAGGTTTAGCTGAAAATCAAATTATAGACCATCATTTTGTAAATCTTGGAACAATAAGTAAAAATATAAATAATTTTGATGAGAAGGAAATGGCTATGTTGGACTGATTTTCTTAGAGCGTGCTCTGAAACCATGAAAATCCAATTACCACGACCTAATGTTTGGGAGGAGAAAAGTGATAGCAATATTTGGAAAAAAATATCTTAAAGGAGGAAAGCTACATCTCAACCGGAGTATGTGTGGCCTTTCATTAGTTGTATTTTTTTGCCATCGTCAATATACAACCAAATCAGAACTTATATGTAACATGGTTTTTTCCATGGCTAATATACCATCAAATCAGAATGTATAAGTAGCATGTGCTTTTTCGCTCAATACTAATGTATTACATTTAATAACGTGAAGTGTTATCAATCACAATGTATTATATTATTATGAAGGATATATGAATTTTTAATCTTTAAGTTTTAAGAGATGCTTTTATTTTTGGTATTTTAAGGAAGATGACATAATTAATACTTATTAGGTTTTTTAATTAAATATGAATATACTTATTATTAAAAAAAATTATTTATATATGAATTTATATATTTAGAACTTTTATATAATTTAATATTGTTCGAGAATATAAATTTTAATATCTTATAATTTGAAGATAATATTAAAAGAAATGTTTTTTATCAATATAATAATTGATTAGTTATATATATATAAAAGCTGTTTAATCTTTTCAAAGTTGATTTAAAACATTTAAACTAAATTAATTTAACTAAATTCTAATACAAAATTATATAATTTATTTTAAGAATAACATGTTACTATGTAGAAATTCTTCTTTAGATTATTAAAAATAATAATATCATATACTAAAATTACTATAATTGTATATAATAATTTTTTTTAATCAAAATTTTGATATGTGATTTTTATCATATTTTAGTTAAATATTTTTTATTTTAAATTTAGCAATAAATTAATATTAACAATAGATTAAAATTATAGCATATAAGTGAAACAAATTAAAGAATAAAATTCCTCCATGTTTAAGTACTTTTGAAGAAGAAATTTTCTTATAAAGTTACGTTTGTACTTTGCTAATTAACTCAATGACAAAATACATTTGAGATAGATTTGTGCAACTTGGGTTGTTCCATTGGGTGGAAATGAGACTTAAACAAATAGTAAGGAGTGAGGGAGCTAGGGTTTTATGAAGAAGTGGGGTTGTGGATGAGTAAGGAGTCTTATGATAAATCGAGTAGGGACACGTCTCAAGGGAAAAGGGGAAAGAAGTTTGGGGTACAGTGATTTTGAGTGAGATCAATGTTTCTCCTCTCAATCAATTTTTTTGTTCTTTTTTTAAAATGTGAAGGAAAGGGATATGGTGTTGAATGAATATTTGTGGATGTTTGAAGATGTTGACCTTGAACAGTTTGTTTTTTTGTTCGTTTATTTGGAAATAAGAAGGAAAAGGATATGGTGTCAAATGAAGGTTTGTAGATGTTAATTTATGGAGAAATATTTTCTCCAGCATAGTAAGTGGTAAGGCCTATTTAGATTTCATCAAATTTTGAACCAAGGGTAGTCTCAATATATAGGGAGCTTCTTAGTTCTATTAATGTAATGATACTCTTACAATCTCAAATATCCACTTCAAACATGATGCCATTCTTTCCATAAAATCATAGAAAACTTTCTAACCTCCATGTCTTTGACCAAGAAATTACAAGTAGTATGAATCTTAGGGTTTGAGCACATGACTAGGGTAAGGTCTTTGATTTGGCTAATAATTGGTTGAACCTTCTTATTGAAATTCAACAAATTCTTGGCTTCACCAATGCGAGTAAGACCAAGTTGTTCCATAATTTCTTTGGACATAATATTTGGGCAGGATCCTCCTTCAATCAAGCATGAATGGGAAACATTGCCCATGATTTGTATTAACACATAGAATGGAGGATACTTTGGCTCGGGTCAATTTGTGGTGGAAATATTGATTTCAACATTGAATTTTATTGCATTAACAATCATAGGTATCACTACCACAATATTATTAGTAGCTAAAGCAAGGCTAGCAAGAGTGTTATTAATATTATTTTTTTGTCTAGAATATTAGAAGAAAGTTAGCTTTTAAATAGGCTATATCATATGTTACATGGTATGTCGACGAGTCTTTTTGGGGATGGATACATTATTTTGAGTTAAAATAGGAGAATCGAGTTGTAACTGAGTTAATATACATAAAGTATTTTCAATTCCATTGTAATTTCCCTATCACCATCATGCAAGTTAGCACATGAGCATTATCAATATCATGCTAGTGCCACATTTGGGCTAAAAGAGCTATGTGCATGTTGAGTACAAAATCTAAATTACATTTGTATACTTAGGAGATATGATATGCTTATATATTGGTAGTTTTCCAATACAATAGAATTTTCTTAGGAAGTCACAACTATATAAAAAATAAATCAATTGAAGATCAATACGTTATGGTAATATGTGAATTAGCCATTGCTAGGATATTACATATTGTACCGTTATTCAGGAAAGTAAGCAAAAGTGTGATTTCAACAATTAAGCAAAAGAAATTACAATAATCAAGGTTTGTAGTTTCAACAAGTAAATAATTATGAAAGTGCAATTTTACCATTCACAAATTGCAATTTCAATAATTACTTGATTCCAATTAATTATGAATCCTTAAAATTTTCCATGCATATGATTGAGAAGAGATGGACAATATTTTTAAAAGAAACTCACAATCTCAACAAATGATTTACTACAACTCCAAAAAGTGAAAATTTACAGAAGTTGCAATTTCTTATGAGAAATTGTGTTGAAATTGCAATTTCAGCAATTAATAGCAACAATACAATTTCAATTTTGACAATACAAATTAGCAATTTAAAGAAGTATATAGTTGAGGAGAAATTGATGTTGTTTCAACGAAAAGTAAAATTTCAACAATTGGTTGATTGTTATTTTAGCTATCAAGAATTATTGATATGTATCAAAACATATTTGCAATACAAAATAATATTATAAAGCAATAAAACTCATAGATACACAAGCAAGAAGAGAGAAAAAATACCATTAGCTTTATTTAGAATAATAGATTACCGCAAATACAAGGGTATGGAATAAGTCAAACTTCAGCTAGCTTCCATAACATCGATTTAGCTATGTAGAAATTCTAAAGCCTTGATGACATAAGGAATTTCATAAATAGGCTAAGGATCTAGGCACACAATTAACCTCACATATAATTGTAGAGAATTAGCATAAGGAGAGAAGAAGAAGAATTAATGAATGATCAATAAATGATAATTAATATTATTACATAGGTAATACATCCTTATAAAGGAAAAAGGAGTTCCTAGAAGACAACTAAAGCTAGCTCATAAAGCAGGCTTACTAATTATGATAAACCCCATAGTTGGATAAAGCAATTTCCCAATATAACAAGCACCTCAAGAATTAGAAATAGCATGTGTGAGTGATGATGAGTGAAGGAAGGACTTGCTAATCCTAGAATATGGAGAGAAAATAATGGAGGATGGGTTGGTAACAAAAGATGTCAGTTTCCTAGTTGACTAGCTTTAACTTATCCACAGAAAAGTAGGATAAAGCAGATAAAGCAGAATAAAGCAAAATCTGTTGTAAAGCGCAGCTACCAATTCTGGATGGCCATAAAGTGGTCAAGATCAACCCAGAATCAGAAATAAATCATTCCTAGGATATAGATGGCAAGTGTTGACTCTAAGGTGCAAGTGGATGCTAACTATCTAAGCTAGTGTGTAGGAAATTAATCAAATAATGATTAATTATTTTATGAGTGGGTTTATTATATTCCAACACCCCCTTTTAAGCCTGAATTTATGATGATATTCGTGAACTAATCATAAATATATATGCATATAGGGCCTAGCAACAAAGCTATGGTCACCTTTTTACAATTTATCTTGTCCAAAGAAATGAGGAAAGAGGCAAAACCTCAAGGGGAAAATACTCCCTCAAGAAAGGACATGAAAAGCAATACCAAAAAAATGTTGAACTGCAGGTGTTGTTAGTGCTCCAAACTAAATGCTAATATCTAGAAGAATCTTCTTCTTGGGAAGAAGATAAATCTGCTCACCTGGATCAAGGACAGCTGCAGGATGGAAACTAGAACCATGTAGAACAATTAAGATCCAATGATGTGAAGGCAATACTGAAGGATCTTGAGACTTGTAATCAGCTCCAAGATGATGAGATCACTTGAAATTCGAACCAGTAGAGATGAAATGAGCTCCATATGGGTGAAATAATAGTCCAAGTGAATGTATGACGTCTCCATCTTCATTTACACAGAGAGGATGTGTGCAAGTGATCATGTAGGAACATAGATAAGGCATAGGATCAAAGAGTGTGAATGCATGGCCTCCATGGGTTGATCTAGCTTCCAAAGAATCCAAGAGATCAAAAATAAGCACAACAGTAGACTCATGGAAATTTACTGGTAAAGAATCCTCTATGGTAGAAGTATGAGAGGAGGAAATATAGTGATGTTCAAAATATTCAAGGAGGCTCTCAGAATGAGTGCGAAGAACAAAGGAGGAGCTGTAGAATCACATGGGATCAAGTATGGGAAGTGGAAAGACACTAAAAGAACTTGATTTGGCTAAGCAAACATACTGAAATTCACTGGGTTGCACACCATCATGAAGAGAGGCATGCACAAAGTGTGAGAGGTTTGACATATGGATCTCAGAATCTATGATAGAATACATAGAGAACACTGAATGTGTGACTAAATAATCAATTGCAATAGAAGCTCCATTAGTCACTTAGTTTTCATAAACATCATCATAAGACGATGAATAAAGAGCTTCTACTTCAAGAGACACAGAAAAAGATGGCTCTTCAATATTTGCATCTTGATTGAAAGAGGAAGCATTCGAATCAAAGAGAGTAGTAGCAACAAGAAATGTATGAGAAACTTATTTTTCATGATCAACTTCATCAGAGACTGTAGAGGCCAAGACATATTGAGAGAGAGAAATCATTGAGGAGCTATAGGCACTCTCCACATAGCTAGCAAGATCCTCATTGTCCTTTCAAAAAACTCTATCCAATGTTGTCCAGAGATCCTTTGGGTATTCAATAGAATCAATAAGGTAGCGCATGCTTAGAGAGATAACTAGACAAATAGCTCCAATTGATCTATCACAGTCATTCAACCAACCACTTGGCTCTTCATAAGACTCTTCACCTACTCCAATAGATATCTCATAGAGACCTACTCTCTTTAGATATGAAATTATCTTCAATTTCCACTCTGAATAGCTTGTGAATGGAGAAAGAAGACGAACTAATACTCTTGAATCCATTTGAAGTTGAACCTGCAAAATAAACTTGCAAATATGAAAAGGAGGATTAATTAATAAACTATCAAAGATATGATATCATGTTCTCTGATACCATGTAGAACATTGAGAACCTTAGCTCTAATACCATGTAGAAATTATAAATCCTTGATGGCATAAGGAATTTCATAAATAGGCTAAGGATCTAGGCACACAATTAACCTGACATAGAATTGTATAGAATTAGCATAAGGAAAGAAGAAGAAGAATTAATGAACACGCATTAATGAATGATCAATAAATGATAATTAATATTATTACATATGTAATACATCCTTATAAAGGAAAAATGAGTTTCTAGAAGACAACTCAAGCTAGTTCGTAAAGCAGGCTTACTAATTATGATAAACCCCATAGTTGGCTAAAGCACTTTCCCAATATACAAAGCACCTCACGAATTAGCAATAGCATGTGTGAGTGATGATGAGTGAGGGAAGGACTTGATAATCATAGAGTATGGAGAGAAAATAATTTAGGATGGGTTGACAACAAAAGTTGCCAGTTTCCTAGTTGACTAGATTTACCTTATCCACAAAAAAGTAGGATAAAGCAGATAAAGTAGAATAAAGCAGAATGTGCTGTAAAGCGTAGCTACCAATTTTGGATGGCCATGAAGTGGTCAAGATCAACCAAGAATCAGAAATAAATTATTCCTAGGATATAGATGGTAAGTGTTAACTCTAAGGTGCAAGTGGATGCCAACTATCTAAGCTAGTGTGTAGGAAAATAATCAAGTAATGATTAAGTATTTTATGAGTGGGTTTATTATATTCCCACAAGATAAATCCCTAAGTATCTTCTTAAAACTTGTGAGATGTTTCCCCTCTCTTTCAATGAATGAATATAGAGTTTCACCCTCCAAGACAGGGTGTGGTAGTAGAAGAGGTGGAGTATTGTTTGAGGAGATATGCTCATGAAGAGGGTGTGCGATGTCCTTAGGAGATGCATCGAGGTCCTTTGGATTGCCATTGGTTATTTTGTCATTCAATTGAGATTAATTAGAGTGTAAAAAAAATTGTATTTCTGTGTGTAATATTAAATTGTTCATCATATGTGCTGCATATTTTGGATTGTTTGAATATTATAATCAGTTAGTGAATGCAATGCGTATCTGTGTTGTTTTAGGACCCATGTGTGTCATTGAATGTATTATATATTTGAATTATTGTTCTTATATTTGGATTGTTTTAAGCCCTATGTTCTAGTTTATAAACCTTGACACCAGCAAATTATTAAAAATATTAGACCACATGAAACAAAAAATGAGAAATGGAATAAATTTAGCTTGATATTTATATTAATTTTAATTTTAATATTAGTTAACTTGCCCCAAATTTAGAGGGACTACAACTTGAGTGCTTCCGTGCTTTCACACATAACAACTTGCCTCAAATTTAGAGGTAGTGCCACTTGAGTGCTTCCTTGTTTTCATATACTCATAAGATTATTGGATGGGTGGAACAAATTCACAAAACAATGATGTAAAGAATTTTATCAAGATAGTGGGTTGAGGGGAAGATATTCTTCATTCATAATGATGGGTTATATAGACAAATGCTAACCTAAGGGATCCATATATCTATGGAATGGATTCAATGTGCAAATGGTATGGGGAACCAAATTCAACACACTTTAAGAATGCTTGGGTCGCAATCTCCATACTATGGTAACAAGAGGATATGTGTTCAATTATGGAAAGGGCCAAGAAGCCAAATTCTAAAATTTCCCCTACTTTCTATATAAATTCCTATATGCTTGACATTATATGTGCAAGAAACCCTTTTATGGGTTTAAATTGTTCTTCAAACATAGTTAGAATCCATGTTCATGTGTACTAAGAGAGTTTAAGAGAGATTATGAGGGAGCACATATAAATAGCGGTGCACTAGTACTAGTTGTTCTCTATGTCTACCCATTTTTGTAATTTGATTCCATTATTTAGGCACTCAAAGGATGCACCCACAAAAACATATACCTTATAATTTGTCCAAAAAATTAAAAAAAATGTCTATTAAAAGAGATCAAACTTTAGATATTTAAGAACATTTTCAATAGAAAAAAATTATATATTCGGAAACGTCATTCAGTTTTCTACATTTCATCTTTTTTACTCATTGCAAGAGTCATTGTGTATGTGTCTCAAAATGTCCATGTAAGTTGATGGGTGTCTGTTTTTTCAGTTTTATATTGCATGTAATGTATCAAAAGAGACCCTCATTAGCTTGCACATGTCCTTAATGCATATACGAAAGCGCTTTTGTATATGTGTTAAGTGCTTGCATATGCACATATACATGTGAGGCATATAAAGAAGCTATTCTATATATTGACACTTGCATATATAGAAACTTACGAGTGTGTGCAAGCTGATGAGGATCTCTTTTGACGCGTTAGATGCAATAGAAAACTGAAAAAACAAGCATCCATCAACTTGCATGGTTATTTTGAGACACTTACACAAAGAATCTTGCGATGAGTAAAAAACAGGAAATGTAGCAAATTTTATGATGTTTCCAAATATATAATTTTTTTCTATTGAAAATGTTGTTAACTATCTAAAGGTAGATATTTTTTAATGGGAAAATTTTCTTTTGGGGACAAATTATAAGGTATATGGAATAAACTTACGAAAACTAGCATACATATAAATAACATATAGTACTAGTGTACGACTATTTTTTCAATAATAAAAATAATATTTTTAATTTTTTCTAAAATTATCTAAGAGATCAAACCTCGAAAATGGTACGTCAATTGTGGGTGTAGCGTTTGAATGTCTTAATGCAATTATTTGGAAATGGGTTTTTTTATAGCATGTAGAGATCGGTGTTCTTTAGTGCACCATACAATTTTTTTTAAATGGTTGAGAAATGAAAGAGATCTGGACGAAACACTAACAATGTTTTTTTTTAGTTGAGGAGTGATGACAAAAGATAAATAAGAAAAAAATAGAAAACATTATGTATTCTTGTTAAAAATTACATATTTGGAATATGCAAAAAACAAGCATATATGTTTCTAAAATCTCATTAAAAATGAAGTTTTGCAGCATACTCAGATGAACGGATAAACACGAGCATATTGAAAATTTGGATCTAATGTTACATTAACCATGCTTTATCATACTCCAAGGCATAGGCATGTTGAATCCGAAGCAAAGTACGAAGTAGACTGATAGACATAAGAATTGCATGCAAGCATGGGTGGAGGCTCAGCCTTATCATTTGGAGGGAATACATTTTTGAATTTAAACAAAACAGGAGTGCTTTTTATTGAAGCAAAACAAGAGCACATTTTATCAAAGCCAAACAAGATTGCATTTTATTGAAGAACGCATCTGCGGTTTTAATTACTACAATGAGTCCTTGTTTTGTTAATTATACCAATACTTTTATTATTTTATGTCACTCCCCTCTTCCCCCTAACTCTTACTAACCCCCCCTCCTCCTCTCCCTACCTCTAAGCCCCCATCCTCTCTCTTCCTAACACCCCACTGCCCCATTCATTCTCTCTCTCTCTCTCTCGCTCTCTCTCTCTCTCTCTCTAATGCCTATGTCCCACTTATCAATAACACTTGTATGTACCCTTCCCCCCACCCCTAAACCCATAACCCGTACTCTCTACCTCAAACTCTTAAACACCCTATATTGTTCTATCTCTAATCACTTATCTCCCTCCCCATCGAAACCCTTAAACCTCTCTCTCTCTCTCTCTCTCTCTCACACACACACACACACACACACACACACAAACATCCCCATAACACTTATCTCTCACTCCGAACACCTAAAACCTCTCTCTCCACTCTTTCTTGCTCCCTAACTCATCCAACTACACTTAGCCCCCACCCCCCTATCTATTCCCCAACCATCTCTCTCTCTCTCACACACACACACATAGACACCCACATCACACATCCACAGGTCACCCCTACTACTAACATCCACCCTTATTGGAGACATTTACCACCATACACACTCTTTTTGGTCAAATTGGCCTAGTTAAACCACTATACTAATTATTATTGATATAAATTGACATCACTGGAGCATTAATTAACATCATCCAGTCACACCCACACCTACCTTTAGTCAAGGAGGCTAACTTAGCCTTCTCCTACATTCAGGGAGGCTAACTGAAGCACTCTGGGGGTGATCTGAGTGATATTAATGCACCTAATTGCTAACTGATGGTTACAATCAGTTAAATAGGGAAGTGAGGGCACCTCCTTTCATTTAATTGATTATTTAATGGTTAATTAATGAACTGAAGTCAACAGGGGTGCCTCCACCAACTTCTGATGTTCACTTCAACTTCAGTTAACCTCGTCGGGGTTCATTGAAGTCATTGAAGCACTAGCACTTGATGGTTGGCTTGCTATGACATGTGTATGATCTCTTTCAGTTGAGACTCAGTCATTTATTGCAATCTAACTTCAGTTAGGGCTCAGTTGAGTCAATTAGGGTTTTGATCAGTGGTTAACTAGAGTGTTGACTATGGCTTACATTTAATTAAGATAGACTCACTCATTCAATTCGAATGACCTCCTTGAGGATTCAAATTGCTCATTCATTCATGCGTGTAGCATGACATTGTATTGTGTTATCATTCTTTCATCTGATATACACTGCGGCTACTCATTCTGTAGACCGATTATACCATTACATGAGTTATTTGTTGATTAATCCTTGATGAGATTGATGTTTAGTCCCTATATCAATGTGAAAGATTAATATAGTATCAGAGCTTACGGTGGGACGAAGCTCTATCTCTCAAAAACAAGATTTTTGACAGATTTCTACATGAAAATTGAGCAATAGCTCAAAAATCCAACACTGCACCAGAAGCCAAGGCTTACCACTTAATACCCCAAGTAAAGAACTTGTTGATCAAGCTTGCTTGCTTGACTATGCTCAGTGTGATGAAAGCCTAAAATGTGCAGGCTATTCAAACTTACATTGCCCTTTCTGTTTTGATTTTTCAAGTTTTCTATAGGTTAAGCATTCGCTCCAGCAGATCCAAATGGCCTCCTCAGTAGATCTTTTGACTCTATACAATTTCCACTCATGGAAAGGTGATATGGAGATTCAGTTGCACTCCAGAAGACTCTTGGGAGTCACCATGGACACTGAAGATGAGCCTGGTTTGGCCATAGAAAAATTAAGATTCTTGAACAAGAAGGATGAAGCCTTTGGTTTCTTGTGCCTCTCTATTTCCCGAGACCTTCTTTTCCATCTTGTGGGATTGAAGACTCCAAAATAAATATGGGACAAATAGGAAACTTTATATGGAAAGCATGATGACTTGAGAGTTTACCAGCTTGAAAATGAATTAATGTCTCTCCATCCCTCTAATTTCAAGACTTTGAATGACTTTTTCACAAAGTTCAAGCATACTGTTTTACTCTTGAAGCAATGATCAGCTAATCCTCACCATACTTTCCAAACTTGGGGCTGATTATTTAGTTTTTGTTTCTACATTCCATGCGGGGAAGTTCACAACCCTTGGATGGAAGATGTTTACACTCAATGCCTTCATTGAGTCCCTAATAAGTGAGCATGACAAGCTTGTCCATATGGGGATCATCAGATCTTCCCGTGATCAAGCCCTCCATGTCTTAGGGCCCAAATATTTGAAGGGTAAAGGAAATTAGTAGAAGAACCCAAAAACTAAATTTGATGCTCCTAAACCTAGAGTTGAAAACCAGTACAATGATGAGTCTTCCGACTCAAGGAAGAACAAAGGAAAAGGGCACCATGGCAAGGAAAAAGTCAAGTGTTCTTATTGCGGGAAGGGCTTCCACCCTGAACATGCCTGCATGAAAAAGAATCTTGATGAAGCAACCTCTCTCCTTGAGAGAAATCACATCAATCTTTCGAGATCTTTTGGAGGAGAGATTAGCAAGATCGGGAACCACAGCATGAAAAAGGTCATGCCCTCATGGAAAGCACATCGAAGTTAAAAGCACTCTTGAATGATTCTGGAACTTCAAACCACATGATGGATGAATAAGACTCATTTTCATCCTTGGAGACCAAAAAATACATCCCCATCCACATGGGGGATGACTCCACCATCATTTTAGAAGGACAAGGTACTGTTGATCTTGCCAAATGGTTTTTTTTCAAATGCTTTGTATGTACCGTCTGTGGCATCAAATCTCCTTAGTGTCTATCAGATGACACATACAGGAGTGCCTAAGAGAGTTTCTTTCATCCCAAATGATGTTGAGATAATAGAAATAGCATCTGGGAAACTCATTGCTAAAGGCCTTGCAAACCATCATGCAAAATCCTATGAGTTCTCTCACTTTGTTGCAGATGCAAAGCCCACTGCTCTACTAACTCATGGAAATGAGGTTAGTATGCTGTGTCATGAGAGGTTTGACCATCTTAATTTGAAATATTTGTAGCAATGATAGAAAAACTCCATGGTTGAAAGCCTCCCGGTCATCAAGGAAACCACGGGAATTTGCAAGGGATATGTGATTGGAAAACACCCTGAGCACAAGTTTGACCGGGGGAAAGCAAACCGAGCTACATGCATATTGGGGTTGATACATTCTCATATCAGTGGTATGATTCCTGTCACATCCATGAATGGATCAGGGTATCTTATTACTTTTATTGATTATTTTTCAAGGTACACATGGGTCTTCTTTCTCAAAACGAAGTCTGAAGTATGTAAAACATTTCTGAATTGAAGGCCTTGATCGAAAATGCCTCTGGGCTTAAGATCAAGATATTGAGATATGATAATGGAGGGGAGTGTGTCAATAATTAGTTTCCGCACATATTCTCCCAAATTGGTATTCAGGTCCAACATTCAATTCCCTACACTCCTTAGCAGAACGGAGTAGCGTAAAGAAAGAATCGGTCTCTCGAGGAGATGACCACCTGTATGTTGGAATCCAAGAAGCTTGCTGCAAATTTATAGGTTGAAACCATGCATTCTATAGCATACATTTAGAACAAGTTTCCACACTCATCCATGAAATGAAAGACTCCTTTTGAATCATACTTCAGACGCAAGTCGGATGTGTCGAACCTATGGGTGTTTGGGTCCACTGCATGGGCCCGGATTCTGCTTGATAAAAGAAGGGCTTTACAACCGCAAAGTGTAGAATGTATATTTATTGGGTATCCTGGTGAATCTAAAGGTTTCAAGATGCTATATATCAATACCAAACATATCATCATCGAGATAAGTGTCAAGTTCGATGAGCCTCTTTAGGAGGTGGAATTAGTGAAGGAGAAAACTGTTGAATTTCCTTCCTATTCTACTGAATATTTGGATGATGAAATTGGGGGTGATTATCCTGATTTGGATCCTTTGATTTTTTATATCAGTTTGCATCAATCATCAAATGCTGAATCAGAACCTGAAGTGCAAAATAATCTTCCTACATGGGCCCGACAAACACTCTCCTCTGCAGGAGACAACATTGGAAATCTGGATGATCCAAGGAGAACCCAGTCTGATTTCCAAAGAGCAGGTATTGCGCTCTCTTGTCCTGATAATTTGCTGTCTAAAACTTGCCATTTGATGACTAGTTTATATCCAAAATCCTACTATCATGCTTGGAAGGATTCGAGATGGCAAGTTGCCATGGATGAAGAGATGAATTCTCTTCAAAAAAACACTACTTGGGAGCTAGTTTCTCTTCCTCCAAGAAGGAAATTGGTTCAATGCAAGTGGGTGTTTCAGACCAAGGTTGATGCTGATGGAAGCACCTACAAATATAAGTCAAGGCTGGTGGCAAAAGGTTTCTCTCAAGTCCAAAGTGTGGACTACCATGAGACCTTTGCACCGGTTGCAAAAATGGACTCCATCCGCCTTGTTTTGGCAATTTCAACATCCAAGAACTGGGAAGTGCATCACATGGATGTTAAGTCAGCCTTTATGCATGTATATATTCATGAGGAGATATACATGAAGTATATTTAGGGATACATCATTGATCCATCTTTGGTTTTCAAGCTAAAGAAGTCACTATACGGATTAAAACAGGCCCCAAGAGAGTGGTATTCCAAAATGGATGCCTTCCTTCTCTTGAAAAACTTTCAAAGGTGTAGATCAGATCCAAATTTGTATTTAAAAAAATATAATGGTCATATAATTATCATTATTTTATATTTTGATGACTTACTAATCACAACTATCATAGTTGCCTCCATTTCATCCATCAAAACTGCTCTCCACAATGCCTTTGAAATGAGTGATTTGGGGCTTCTAAAACAATTTTTGGGGCTCAAAACTAAGAAAACTTCTGATGGGATTATGGTCACTCTGTCCAAATACATTTCAAACCTGTTATTCAAGTTTAACATGGCTGATTGTAGGCTTGAACCATTCCCTTTCCTTTTAGGGATCAACCTTGAAGAAGGAAAAAACACACCTCCCATGGACTGCACTATCTATCGACAACTGATTGGTAGCTTGTTGTACTTGACACATTCTTGGCCTGATATTTGTTATGTCATGAATAATGTATCACGATATATGTAGCAGCATCATGATCTTCATTGGAAGGCATCCAAGAGGATCCTCCAAAATATTCAGGGAACCAGGACCTACGACATTCACTATGCTGCAGACTCTGAGCTAGAGCTGGTTGGATACACAAATTTTGATTGGGTAGGTGATTCAATTGATCAGAATTATAATTCCATATATGTTTTCATGTTTGGTGGTGGCCCCATTTTCTGGTCTATCAAAAAACAGGCTGCCATAGCACTATCTTCAGTAGAGGCCGAGTATCGAGGAGCGGTGAATGCTTGCATCCAAGCAGTTTGGTTGCAAGGCATTCTTTCAAAGTTTGATATTGGTAGTACTTTGTCCACTATCCTCTTTTATGAAAATCAAAGTGGTATTCATATTTCCACAGTGTTGATGTATATGTAACTTCGGAATGTATTCTTCTATATATTTCATATATTGTAACCCGATGTTTATTCCGGGATGTTTCTATTATGTATTTGAGTCATGTGGTCATGCCCCGATGTTCCGATCGGGAGGATTAATAATGTAAACAAGTCATATCAAGTCATTAGGTAAGTCCCCACAGTTTAGGGGCACTTGAGTTATTATACACTAATTAAGGTGTAGGCTCGAGTAGTAATTATTAGGTTGAGTGCACTTCAAGTCAACGGAAGAATATAAATAGAGAGTGAGAGTCTCTCTATTTATCACTTGTGACTTAGCTCTCTTGCTCTCTCAAGTGTGGCACACCTTTAGAGAAGGAAATATTTGGCTTGACAGAAGACAGAAGGCTGCTGTTGTGTTGGGAGGTCATCTTACTATTTTGGGATCACATCTTGTGGTGATACTATCTTAAAGGAAGTTGAGGGGTTTTCTCCATTTATGGTTTCCCCTCCTAAAAGATTTGTGTCTCTTGTCTCTTGTGATGTGCTTATGTTATTGCTGTGCTTGTTATTCTCTCAGTGAAAAGATCCTAACATAATGCTAGCTTAAATGTTGAAAAAACTAACATGGTATCAGAGCTAACCTGAGAAGAAGACATTGTGCAGCTACAGGAACTAGGGCTTCCTATTTTTTGGATCTTCCTCCACATATTTTCAGCAAAAGTATGCTAGGATGACTCTCCATTGAAGGGTGCATCTTTCTGTCGATGCAGAATTCAATTTCAAGCATTTTCAGTTTCGATGTGGAAATTAGGGCTTTCTATAGAAGAGGAATTTTTGAGTGAGACTAGAATAGGATTGTTCTCCTCATCAAAATCGAAATTTAGAGACCTGGATCAATAAATTTGGTTGGGTGAAACTCCGGGAAATTCAAACCCTAGTTTGACCTTGAGCTAGGAGAAACCCTAAATACTAAAACTGCTAAGTTTTGGTACAGTCGCTATATTCCGAGATTGGAGAAGTCTCAGATGCTGCAAATTCTAGGGGCCAAATATAAGATCCTGATGAAAACTATTTCCAAATGGAAGCCTCTGATTCGTTGTATTCCAGGAGATATGATCTCTCCAAGTTAGGGTTCCAGCCTCTTCCAGAAATCATCCATAAACAGGACACCTGGGGAGATCTGCAATATCTTGGGCTACAGAGGTACAAATGGAATTCCTGAAGATGTTCCAGAAAGGGTACGGAATTTAATTTCTGTGGTCCCAAGTTCAGACTCAGAATATGAACCAGTGACACGTGGCATGCCGTACAACTTCGCTATTCTGAACAGTCCTGTAACAGGTCACCTTGGGAAAAGGATCATAAATCTCAAATGGTGAAACCAATTCTGATGAAACCTATGGTGTTGGATCAGGGACATGCGAGGTTATGTTAGTGAGAAATTTCAGACATAGAGGATCAGTAATTCCGGAGATATAATAGAAACAGTAACAGGAATTTCTGCAGAAGAAATCAGAAAATTAGGGCTTCCTATTCCGGGAGCTTCCCTCCACTGTTTTCAGAAAAGGAGTACATTGGACAGCTCCATTTGAAGAGTTCTATCTGTTCATCCAATAAGATCTAAAAAATTCCAAGTTTTGAAAATTAGGTTTTCTGCGACAAACCCTAGATTAGCGAACTCCGGGACAAAGACGGACACCTCAAATTGGTAAGATCTAATCTTTTGCTATTTCCATTTGAGGTTCTCATTTCAATATGATATATCACATCAGCTTAGTTAAAAGCTTGCGGAAGTTGACAACTTCCAAACCTGGAAGTATATGATCTCTCTGAAGAAAATGGATTGGACACCTACATGAGTATGGAGGTTCCAGTTTCAGAGGGAGACGAGGCCAAAGAAGACATCATGCTCATGCTGCGGAGGATGATCAACCATCCATAAAGAGATCCAGATATGAAAGAGAAGATTCTTCAAGCGAGGATGAATATGTTCTAATATTATCTCTCATAGGTAACATTACTCATGGAAGTGATGATTGGCTCATAGACAGTGGTGCTTCCAAACATATGACGGGATTCAAGGAATCCTTTGTAAGACTATCAGAACATGAATCACCTCACAAGGTGAAACTAGGAGATGACTACCAATGTCCAATAAAAGGTAGTGGGGAATCTTCATAAAAACTATACTCTGGTAAGTCTCTAACAATGAAAGAAGTATTGTTTGTGCTAGGATTGAATAAGAACCTTCTCTCCATTTTAGCATTGATGCAAAAAGAATGC
>LPNX011207974.1:96471-169530 GCA_001517045.1 Pseudotsuga menziesii
TTTTTAAGTGCATAGAGCACAGAAGACAGAGGGAGTATGATGCTCCGCTTCAGAGGGAGTGACTATAGAATATCTTGAGGTTCGACATGGTACAACATGATGAGCAGATTACTGATGACTCTAGGCTTTACTAAGAGTAAAGTGGATTCCAACCTTTGCTTCAAGGTTGAAGATGAAAGACCAGTGATACTCCTGTTATATGTCGATGCACTATTGTTCTAGGTATGGAGGTGTGGCAGAGTACAGATGGAATCTTCCTTGGACGAGGGAAGTATGCAGTAGAGATCCTGAAGAGGTTCAGGATGATGGACTGCATGACCACACCTATGGCATCGAACATGAAGCTATTGAGTGATGCTTCATCAGAGACGATTGATGCTACGATGTATTGTCAGATGATTGGGTCCTTGATGTACCTGAGACCAGATATTTGCTTTGCTGTGAACACATTGAGACATGTTCACCTGATGGTTGCAAAGCATGCAGGGGTACAGTTGATTATGGACTCAAGTATGATGCGAATCAGAAGATTAACCTGGAGGGTTATGTTGATTCAAATTGTCCAGGCAGTGCCATCGACAGGAAGAGTACTTCGGGATGTTGATTCAGTATGGGATCAGGTGTGATCTCTTGGTTTAGTAGGAAGCAATCCTGTGTGGCACTGAGTACAGCTGAAGCAGAGTATGTCGCAGCTTGTTTAGCTAGTTGTGAGGCAATATGGATGCGGAAGCTACTGTCTGATATATTTGATCTCCAGCTGGATGCTACCTGTATACATTGTGACAACCAAAGTTGTGTGAAGTTGTCAGAGAATCCAGTGTTCCATGACAGGTCGAAGCATATTGAGATCAAATATCACTATATCAGGGATATGGTGCAGAGAGGAGCAGTGAATCTCCTGTATGTTGCGACGGAGGAACAGATAGCTGACGTATTGATGAAGCCATTGGCTAGGCTGAAGTTTGAGTACTTCAGAGAGAGACTTGGTGTTCTCCAGATTGAGGCTTCCTCCCAGAGACAGTGATGAGATCCAGAGCCATTCTGACATGGTGAGAGGATTGGTTCCTTCCATGACTGATATGAGTACTGAGATCCATAGCCATTCTGATGAGCAGGTCAGATGTAAGGGCTGTGCCATTCTGTTCATGGCTAAAGGATTTAGTTCCTTCCATGTCAGATGTAAGTGCAGAAATATCTCTTCATTATGGTTGAGAGTCTTCCATCCTTGGATGGGATTGTGCCATTCTGACGAGCAGATCAGATGTAAGGGCAGAGCCATTCTACGCATGGATAAAGGATTTAGTTCCTTCCATGTCAGATGTAAGTGCAGAAATATCTCTTCATTATGGTTGAGATTCTTCCATCCTTGGATGGGATTGTGCCATTCTAACGAGCAGGTCAGATGTAAGGGTAGAGCCATTCTGTTCATGGCTAAAGGATTTAGTTCCTTCCATGTCAGATGTAAGTGCAGAAATCTCTCTTCAGTGTGGTTGAGAGTCTTCCATCATTGGATGGGATTGAGCCATTCTGACGAGTAGGTCAAATGTAAGGGCTGAGCCATTCTGGTCATGGCTAAAGGATTAAGTTCCTCCCATGACAGATATGAGTGCTGGCCATTCTGTCGAGTAGGACAGATGTAAGGGCAACTGCCATTCTAGGAATGGAGGCACCTGGTCAGTTACCAGGAACACTCAGTCAGGTTGTGCAGATGAGCATGTAATCAGTCCTGGGAGATTTGCAGATGGTCTTTCGAGGTTTTTCCTATGGCATGTAATTCAGTGCCCTGGGACATCTGGAAAATGCTCTTTCAAGGTTTTGCTCTGGAATGGCATGTAATCAGCCCTGGGAGATCCTATAGGTTGGGCTGTGTGCCCATAATCAGTCCTGGGATGCTCTTGCGAGGTTTTGCCAGGACCACATGTAATCAGCCCTGGGAGATCCTATAGGTTGGGTTGTGTGCCCGTAATCAGTCTTGGGATGCTCTTGCGAGGTTTTGTGGTGAGGTCACATGTAATCAGCCCTGGGAGATCCTATGGGTTGGGCTGTGTGCCCGTAATCAGTCCTGGGATGCTCTTTCGAGGTTTTGTGACGCACGTAATAAGTCTTGAGGATTCTCCAGTATGGCCACTGATGATGAAGACCTGCAGGTGGTGGGCCTACATCCAGCATGAAATAGGGCTGGCTCTGTAGAACTTCCTATGACGAGATAGTACACACTTGATGATGACCAGTGGAGATCCAGATCGAGCTATGATCCAGATCCAGTTATGATGACTCCGAGAGATCCAGATCGAGTGATGATCTAGATCGAGCAGTGATGATCCAGATCGAGTGATGATCCAGATCCTGTCCAGAGAGATGATCCAGATCAAGTGATGATCCAGATCCATTCCAGTGATGTTGATCCAGATCGAGTGATGATCTAGATCCAGTGATGCCATTTTATGATGATCCAGATCGAGAGATGATCCAGATCGAGTGATGATCTAGATCCAGTGATGCCATTTTATGATGATCCAGATCGAGAGATGATCCAGATCCAGATGACTTGAAGACGAAGATGACTTGAAGATGAAGATAAATCAGATGATCCAGTTAAAGCAGAGAAGAAGACCAGTGCTGAAAAATTGTGTCGAAAGAATACCTTCCGAGTTAAGAGGGAGTGTTGATGTATATGTAACTTCGGAATGTATTCTTCTATATATTTCATATATTGTAACCCGATGTTTATTCCGGGATGTTTCTATTATGTATTTGAGTCATGTGGTCATGCCCCGATGTTCCGATCGGGAGGATTAATAATTTAAACAAGTCATATCAAGTCATTAGGTAAGTCCCCACAGTTTAGGGGCACTTGATTTATTATACAATAATTAAGGTGTAGGCTCGAGTAGTAATTATTAGGTTGAGTGCACTTCAAGTCAACGGAAGAATATAAATAGAGAGTGAGAGTCTCTCTATTTATCACTTGTGACTTAGCTCTCTTGCTCTCTCAAGTGTGGCGCACCTTTGGAGAAGGAAATCTTTGGCTTGACAGAAGATAGAAGGCTGCTGTTGTGTTGGGAGGTCATCTTACTGTTTTGGGATCACATCTTGTGGTGATACTATCTTAGAGGAAATTGAGGGGTTTTCTCCATTTATGGTTTCCCCTCCTAAAAGCTTTGTGTCTCTTGTCTCTTATGATGTGCTTATGTTATTGCTGTGCTTGTTATTCTCTCAGTGAAAAGATCCTAACATAATGCTAGCTTAAATGTTGAAAAAACTAACACACAGATCCAGTTTCCATGAATAGGACCAAGCATGTAGAGATCCACATGTACTACATTAGGGAGCTAGTGCATGACAGGACCACCATTCTACAATACTACATGACTGATGAGTAGATTGTAGACAAATTCAAAAAGACATTTTCAGAAAAGAAGTTCACTTACCTCCGTTCAGTGTTGGGGGTGAGTTCATCAGGGTGATTCAGACTACTTTCAGTGTTCAGCTTGAGGGGGTGTTTTTTCCCACTGGGTTTTCTTTATTTTCCTCAATTAGTTTTTTTTTCAACATTGTTTCAGTTTCATGTTGGTCAATTATATGTTGGTCAACTTCACAGGAATGGAGTGTGCTTCTTTCAACAACTTGTCAATGACCACAAAAATAGAATCATTTTGCTTCTTACTTTTCAGTAAACCGGTGATGAAATCCATACTAATGAATTCCCACTTCCATTCTAGAATGGGTAATGGCTGCAGCAATCCCGCAGGATGTTGATGCTCAGATTTGACTAGCTGACATTCGTGACATTTTTCAATAAACATTGCAATGTCAGCCTTTAACTTAGGCTAGAAAAAGGGTCTCTTTACGGCGTATGTCATCTTTTGATATCCCAGGTGCTTGGAGTAGGGTTCCCGATGAAATTTCATGACGATACTGGACCGAAGGTCCCCTCCTTATGGGACATACAAACAATCCTTGAACCATAGTAGTCTGGATTCATCTACCTTGTATTCCTTTTATTGTTTAAACAACCTGTCCTGTTGGACTTTCTTGAGGATTTCCATATAGAAGGGGTCAACTCTATTGGCCTCTCTAATCCTCTCATGAAAATATGCATCGGTTTGACTCAAAGCCACCTCATATATCATATGAGTTCATCGGCTCAAAGAATTGACAACCTTATTCTCTTTTCCCTTAATGTGATTCAACTTGAAATGGTACTCACTAAGAAAATCCAACCACATGGCTTGCCTTGCATTTAGATCCAGTTGATCAAATAAATACTTTAGACTCATATTGTCTATATTTAGAAAGAACTTCCTTATCATGAGGTAGTACCTCCACATCCTCAAAGCATGGATGATGGCTGCTAACTCAAGATTGTGCATAGGGTAATCCTACTAATGCTCTTTTAACTTCAATGATTTATAACAGATCGCGTGATCGTTCTGCAAGAGGACTCCTCTTGTTAGTTTTTCAACATTAAGCTATCATTATTAGGATCTTTAACTAAGAGAATAACAAGCATAGCAATCAAACACAAGAGACAATAAACATAGTGTTTTTCCTCGGGGAAACCATAAATGGAGAAAACCCCACAACTTCCTCAGAGATAGAATTAGCACCAAAATAGAAAAGCCCAATACAGTAATTGATCTCCCTTCAGAAGTAACCTTCTTCTTATCTAGCCCTAGTGTCTTCTCCTTCCTCAACTATGCAGTACACTTGAGTGTGTATGAGTTGTATGCTAAATAGAGACTCCAGTTCTCTATTTATACTAATCCCAACATGACCAAAACCCTACGAGCACCGACCTCTACTAGGAGAGTCTAATAACCCTAGTGCCCTGAAATTGCGGGGACTTTAACCCTTATACAATCGGAGGGTTACCCACAATGACTTGACATGAATTGTTTACATTATTGATCCTCTCGATCGAAACATCGAGGCATGAAAACATGACTCAATTACATAATATATACATCCTAGAATAAACATTGGGTTACAAGACATAATATACATAGATGAATACATTCTAAAGTTATAAATACATCAACACTCCCTCTTAACTATGAAGGTATTCTTTCGACACAATTTTCAGCACTGGTCTTCTTCTCTACATCAAGTGGATCATCTCGTCATCTTCAAGTCTTCTTTAGTCTTCAAGTCTTCGTTGTCTTCAAGTATTCTTCGTCTTCTTCGTCTTCTGAGTATTCATGTCATCTTCTTCTTCAAGTCTTCTTCATTATGGGATTTTCATCATAATGACTACTGGCTCATCATTGGTGGATCATCACTCAATATGGATCGTCATCAAGTCTGGATCATCATCACATATGTATCACTTGATATAGATCATCATCAAGTCTATATCATCATCACAACTAGATCATCACTTGATATGGATCTTCATCAAGTCTGGATCATCTCATCTGGATCACTTGATCTAGATCATCATCTGCTATCTCATAATGGTGCTATCTTGATTCTTCTCGTCACATGAATTTCTACAGAGTCAATCCTATAGGCCTACCCTTCATGTAGGTCTTCATCAGCGCTTATATCTGACACTTAAGTTAGAATGGCCCGCCCAGATCTTACGTTTGACCACATCTTATCAGAAAGGCATGCCCAGCACTCACATCTTACTGCATCTTGTCAGAAAGGCCTAACACTCACATCTGACCTCATCTTGTCAGAAAGGCTCGGCACTTATATCTGATCATGTTGGTCAACTTCACAGGAATGGAGTGTGCTTCGGTCCAGTATCGTCATGAAATTTCATCGGGAACCCTACTCCAAGCACCTGGGATATCAAAAGATGACATACGCCGTAAAGAGACCCTTTTTCTAGCCTAAGTTAAAGGATGACATTGCAATGTTTATTGAAAAATGTCACGAATGTCAGCTAGTCAAATCTGAGCATCAACATCCTGCGGGATTGCTGCAGCCATTACCCATTCTAGAATGGAAGTGGGAATTCATTAGTATGGATTTCATCACCGGTTTACTGAAAAGTAAGAAGCAAAATGATTCTATTTTTGTGGTCATTGACAAGTTGTTGAAAGAAGAAAACTCCATTCCTGTGAAGTTGACCAACAAAGTAGTGAGCATTGCTCATATCTTCCTGAAGGAGATATTTAGATTGCACGGGATACCCAAAGAAACTATCTCAAATTGAGATGTTAAGTTTACATGAAACTTTTGGAGATCTTTATTCTCTGGGATAGAGACGCAATTGAACTTTAGCACTGCATATCACCCGCAAATAGACGAGAAGATAGAAATACTAAACCAGATTTTTGAGGACATGCTTCGGATGTATGTCATGAACAACCCCACAAAGTAGGAGGATTTCCTGCATATCACAGAGTTTGCGTATAACAATGGTTATCCGACTTCCGCTAAGATGAGTACTTTTGAGGTGCTCTATGGAAGGAAGTGTAGAACATCAGTTACTTGGGATAGCCCGATGGATCGGCTCATGTTAGGGCCTGATTTGTTGATGGACTTGGAATAGTTGGTTACCAAGTCCAGCTGAACCTTAAGGAAGCACAAGACCTCCAGAAAAGTTACGCTAATCGAAAGAGAAAGGATAAATATTTTCAAGTAGGTGATCATGTTTACTTGAAAGTAAAATCTAAATGAAGCTCATTGAGCTTGGGTAGGTGCAGTAAATTAGCATCTATATTTTGTGGACCTTTTGAAATACTGGCCAAGAAAGGGCCTGTGGATTATGAACTAGCGTTACCTATGCATGTAAGAGTCCGTAATTTTTTCCATGCATCTTTGTTAAAGAAATATATTTATGATACCAAACATGTTGTTGATTGGTCCCTCTTACAGGTGGAACCTGAAGGGGAGTTTTCCCCTAAGCCTACCCATATACTGGACAAGAGAGAGGTGCAGCTTCGGAAGCTCACCGTAGTCCAGTTGAAAGTGCAATGGAAGAATTTTGAGGCTGATGAGGCTACTTGGGAGAATGAATCCACCATGAAAAATGCTTACCCCACCTTATTTCATGATGTCATTTCGAGTCGCTATAACACCATGGACAGTGTTGTTCTAAGTGGGGAGGGATGTAACATCCTGAATTTTGGACCTAACACTTACAGGAATGTGCCTATGGATTATGATGATTATCTTTATGTTTTATTTTTATGTATTGGCTCGAAGACCCCACTGCATATGAACATGATGATTTGTTTTATATGTTGGTTGTAAGCCAATTATTGATGATATATCATATTGAAATGAGAACCTCAAATGGAGTGGGAAAAAATGGAGTGTGCTTCTTTCAATTATATGTTGGTCAACTTCACAGGAATGGAGTGTGCTTCTTTCAACAACTTGTCAATGACCACAAAAATAGAATCATTTTGCTTCTTACTTTTCAGTAAACCGGTGATGAAATCCATACTAATGAATTCCCACTTCCATTCTAGAATGGGTAATGGCTGCAGCAATCCCGCAGGATGTTGATGCTCAGATTTTACTAGCTGACATTCGTGACATTTTTCAATAAACATTGCAATGTCAGCCTTTAACTTAGGCTAGAAAAAGGGTCTCTTTACGGCGTATGTCATCTTTTGATATCCCAGGTGCTTGGAGTAGGGTTACCGATGAAATTTCATGACGATACTGGACCGAAGGTCCCCTCCTTATGGGACATACAAACAATCCTTGAACCATAGTAGTCTGGATTCATCTACCTTGTATTCCTTTTATTATTTAAACAACCTATCCTGTTGGACTTTCTTGAGGATTTCCATATAGAAGGGGTCAACTCTATTGGCCTCTCTAATCCTCTCATGAAAATATGCATCGGTTTGACTCAAAGCCACCTCATATATCATATGAGTTCATCGGCTCAAAGAATTGACAACCTTATTCTCTTTTCCCTTAATGTGATTCAACTTGAAATGGTACTCACTAAGAAAATCCAACCACATGGCTTGCCTTGCATTTAGATCCAGTTGATCAAATAAATACTTTAGACTCATATTGTCTATATTTAGAAAGAACTTCCTTATCATGAGGTAGTACCTCCACATCCTCAAAGCATGGATGATGGCTGCTAACTCAAGATTGTGCATAGGGTAATCCTGCTAATTCTCTTTTAACTTCAATGATTTATAACAGATCGCGTGATCGTTCTGCAAGAGGACTCCTCTTGTTAGTTTTTCAACATTAAGCTATCATTATTAGGATCTTTAACTGAGAGAATAACAAGCACAGCAATCAAACACAAGAGACAATAAACATAGTGTTTTTCCTCAGGGAAACCATAAATGGAGAAAACCCCACAACTTCCTCAGAGATAGAATTAGCACCAAAATAGAAAAGCCCAATACAGTAATTGATCTCCCTTCAGAAGTAACCTTCTTCTTATCTAGCCCTAGTGTCTTCTCCTTCCTCAACTATGCAGTACACTTGAGTGTGTATGAGTTGTATGCTAAATAGAGACTCCAGTTCTCTATTTATACTAATCCCAACATGACCAAAACCCTACGAGCACCGACCTCTACTAGGAGAGTCTAATAACCCTAGTGCCCGGAAATTGCGGGGACTTTAACCCTTATACAATCGGAGGGTTACCCACAATGACTTGACATGAATTGTGTACATTATTGATCCTCTCGATCGAAACATCGAGGCATGAAAAAATGACTCAATTACATAATATATACATCCTAGAATAAACATTGGGTTACAAGACATAATATACATAGATGAATACATTCTAAAGTTATAAATACATCAACACTCCCTCTTAACTATGAAGGTATTCTTTCGACACAATTTTCAGCACGGGTCTTCTTCTCTACATCAAGTGGATCATCTCGTCATCTTCAAGTCTTCTTTAGTCTTCAAGTCTTCGTTGTCTTCAAGTCTTCTTCGTCTTCTTCGTCTTCTGAGTATTCATGTCATCTTCTTCTTCAAGTCTTCTTCATTATGGGATTTTCATCATAATGACTACTGGCTCATCATTGGTGGATCATCACTCAATATGGATCGTCATCAAGTCTGGATCATCATCACATATGTATCACTTGATATAGATCATCATCAAGTCTATATCATCATCACAACTAGATCATCACTTGATATGGATCTTCATCAAGTCTGGATCATCTCATCTGGATCACTTGATCTAGATCATCATCTGCTATCTCATAATGGTGCTATCTTGATTCTTCTCGTCACATGAATTTCTACAGAGTCAATCCTATAGGCCTACCCTTCATGTAGGTCTTCATCAGCGCTTATATCTGACACTTAAGTTAGAATGGCCCGCCCAGATCTTACGTTTGACCACATCTTATCAGAAAGGCATGCCCAGCACTCACATCTTACTGCATCTTGTCAGAAAGGCCTAACACTCACATCTGACCTCATCTTGTCAGAAAGGCTCGGCACTTATATCTGATCATGTGCAAGCACATTGCGTCAAAAGGGATCTGCACTTACATCCGACCCCATCTTGTTAGAAAGGCACTGCACTTACATCCGACCTCATCTTGTCATAAAGGCACATCACTCACATTTGACCATGTGTAAACACATCGCGCCAGAATGTCTTAGCACTTATATCCGACCTCATCTTGTCAAAAAGGCTCTTCACTTACATTCGACCATGTGTAAACACATCGCATTGAAATGGCATGCACTCACATCTGGTCATGTAGGAACTAATCCTATCATCACATCAGAATGGCCCCTAGTCCCAAACTGAGCTACCTAGTAACTAACCAGGTGCCTACATTCCTAGAATGGAAGTTTCCCTTACATATGTCCTACTCGATAGAATGTCCAACACTCACATCTAACATGGGAGGAGCTTAATCCTTTAGCCATGATAGAATGGTTCAAACCTTACATCTAATCAAGTGGGAACACATCCCTTCTGCCTCTTCTTCATAACTGGAAGGTTCTTTATCAATGAAATCACATAGTAAGGCTACATACCTAGAGCAGGATCTGGTCCTCTTTCTTTCTCTGTGATTCTCTTCTGGAGCCCCATACCTTTCCACACCTTGGATAATTTCACATACCCAAGCAAGTTTCCTCTTATGAGGATTCTTCTCCAGATGTGAATCTACAGGTCTTTGTGGTTCTTCATATTCTCGATCTTCTTCTTGCTTTTCTTCATTCATGGTTGTATCATGAATTTTGGGTCCTTTTGCTTCTTCAAGTTCTTCAGCAGGTCTCTTTCTGGATTTGTTGTATGCTATGTATTCATCAAATGTCACATCCCTACTGATGTCAATATTCTTGTATCCGGGGAAATAGATTATGTAAGCCTTCGAGCTTTCAGAGTATCCCACAAATATACCCTTATTTCCTGAAGGATCTAATTTTGTTCTCTTCTCTTTTGGAATGTGTATGTACACAGGACAGCCAAATATTCTGAGATGGCTGACTTCTGGTTTCTTGTCGGAGAAGACTTCTTCAGGAGTCTTGTTCTTGAGTACTCTATGTGGAGTACGGTTCTGTATATACATCGTTGTTCTGGTAGCTTCAGCCCAAAGATGTATAGGAAGATCTTGATCATGAAGCAAAGCTCTTGCAGCTTCCATGATAGTTTTGTTCTTCCGCTCTACAATCCCATTCTGTTGTGGATTATAAGGAGTGGACAACTCCCTCTTAATCCATGATTCTTTACATAGCTCTTGAAATGAATTCTCTGCCATTATCTAATTGAAAGGTCTTGATCTTCTTTTCAGTGTGATTCTTGATCAAGGCTTTGAATTCCTTGAACTTGTTGAATACTTCATCTTTGTTCTTCATGAATTAAACCCATGTCTTCCTAGAAAAATCATCAATAAAAGAAACATAATATGCATACCTGCTTAGTGATCTTGATGACATAGCACCACATACATCGGAGTGGATGATTTCCAAGATTCCTTTTGCTTTGCTTTCACTACTTGGAAATGTCTTCTTTGTGTTCTTCCCTTTCACACATTGTTTGCATACCCCGTCATGTTTTGCTTGTATTTCTGGAAGACCTTCAACAACTTTCCTTGCAAGAGGTAGAGCTCTGTAATGCACATGTGCAAGCCTTCTCTGCCAAAGTTCACTTGGTCATGGACCAAGGCTTGTTCTGGATGGCCCTTCAATTTGTACAAACCTCCTTCTTGTTCTCCAATTACCACCGCATCATCGATAGTCTTTCCTCTTAGCCACATGATTACTTGACCATCTATGAATGCAACCCTCATTCCTTTTGCATCTAATGCTGATATGGAGAGAAGGTTATTCTTGATTCCTGGGATGAACAATACTTCCTTCATTGTTATAGACTTTCCAGAGTCTAGCTTATAGGAAGATTCCCCACTACCCTTTATTGGATATTGGTATTCATCTCCTAGCTTCACCTTGTGAGGTGATTCATGTTTTGAAAGTTTCCCAAAGGATTCCTTGAATCCAGTCATATGTTTGGAGGCCCCACTATCAATAAGCCAATCATCACTTCCATGAGTAATGTTTCCCATGAGAGTAGAGATCAAAACATATTCATCCTCGCTTGAAGAATCTTCACTTTCATATCTAGTTCTCTTCGATGAAGGTTCATCATCCTCTGTAGCATGAGCATGATGTATTCTCTTGCTTCCCTTCTTCTTATGAGAGCTAATTTTTTTCTTAGGACAATCTCTAGCAAAGTGTCATTTTTCATCACATGTATAGCAAATGAACTTAGACCTATCTCTAGGATTGCTAGAGTTATTCATGTGATGAGAGTACTTACTTCTGTGATGGATGGATCTGGGTTTCTTGGATTGTACTGTGAGATCTTGATCTTCACTTCCCATCTTCTCTTCTTGAGTTGCTATCTAAGCTTCTTCTTGAGAACATTCTTCCCACAGTCTGTTGAACTTGACTAACTTCTTTTTAGCACAAATCCTTCGAATGAAAGAGTCCCATGTCTTGGGGTGACCATTCAAGGTGGTCATCACAATTTCTGCATTCTCCACTTCTTCATCTACTGCTTCTAATTGTTCCTTGATTTGAGAAACCCTTTTGAAGTAATACTGGATGGTCTCTGCATTCTGAATCTTCACATTCTTCAGTTGATTCCTTAGAGTCATGTTTCAGTTTATGTTCTTCCCTTCAAAAAATTTGGTTAGGGCATCAAACATAGCTTTAGGTGTTTTGAGGGAGGAAACATGTGGGATAAGGTGATCCTTGATAGAATCAGCAATGATCCTCTTTGCCATAACCAACTTCTTCTTATGCAAGGCCTTAGCCTCATCTCCCTCTGGAACTAGAACCTCCTCATGGATGTAGGATTCCAACTCATTTTCTTCCAGCATCAAGCTTGGTATGATGAGACATCTTAACTGAGAACCTCAAATGGAAATACAAAATATTTAGATCTTACGAGGTCAAGATGTCGGATCTAGATTTGGAGCTGAAATCCTGCAGTGTTGGATCAGGAGCAAATTAGGGTTTTTATTTTCTAGAGTTCTGTGCACCCAAAAGCCTTGAAATTTATCCCTAAATTCAATTTTGGGGAGGAGATCAATCCAGGCCTGGGCTCACTAAAAAATTCCTCTTCTATGAAAATCCCTAATTTTCGGTAGTAGTGTCGAGTCCAAAACTGAAAAACCTTAGAATTGGATTCTACTTCAACAGAAAGATGCGCCCTGAGGAGGAGAGTTATTCCACCTTACTTTTGCTGAAAATATATGGAGGAATATCCACAAACTAGGAATCCCTAGTTCCCGCAGCTGCACAATGTCTTCTTCTCAGGTTAGCTCTGATACCATGTTAGTTTTTCAACATTAATCTAGCATTATTAGGATCTTTAACTAAGAGAATAACAAGCACAACAATCAAACACAAGAGACAATGAACACAGTGTTTTTCCTCAGGGAAACCATAAATGGAGAAAACCCCACAACTTCCTCAGAGATAGAGTCAACACCACAATAGAAAATCCCAATACAGTAAGTGATCTCCCGATAGTAGTAAGATTCTTCTTATCTATCCCCAGAGTCTTCTCCTTCCTCAACTATGCAATACACTTGAGTGTGTATGAGTTGTATGCTAAATAGAGACTCTAGTTCTCTATTTATACTAATCCTGGCATTACTAAAAACCTACTAGGACCAACCTCTACTAGGAGATTCTAATAACCCTAGTGCCCAAAAATTATGGGGACTTTAACCCTTAGACAATCAGAGGGTTACCCACAATGACTTGACATGACTTGTTTGCATTATTGATCCTCCTGATTGGAACATCGGGGCATGACAACATGACTCAATTACATAATAGATACATCCTAGAATAAACATTGGGTTACAAGACATAAGATACATAGATGAATACATTCTGAAGTTACAAATACATCAACACCTCCAAGTCCGTCCTTGCTTGCATTCTTACAAACAATGAAATCCCCACCCAGATCCAAAATTCATAACTCCAGTGCAGTCATCAAAAGATGCTTAAGCTTTTAAAAACTTTCTTCATAGTTAGCGATCTGTAAGAACTTACTCCCTTTCTTATAGAAAGTGGTCATGGGGCAAGCGATTCTTAAGAAGTTCTCAATGAACTTTCGATAATATCTAGCTAATCCTAAAAAGGACCTAATGTCAGTGACACTAGTATGGGTAGGAAAATCCTTTATGGATTTAATCTTTTTCAGGTCCACATCTATCCCTGCCTCGGAGATAATGTGACCTAAATAATGTATCTGTCATTTGTAAAAATAACATTTACTAAACTTCGTGTAAAGTTGGAGGTTCTCTCAACACTTGTAGTACTATGCGAAGGTGTTCTTCATGTTTTTATTGATTCTTTGAATAAACCAGTATGTCTTCTATAAAGACCAAGACGAAGACAAAGACGAACTTATCCAAATACCAACTGAATATGATGTTCATCATACACATAAAGTTCGTGGGTGCATTAGTCAACCCGAACGGTATCACTACAAAATCGTAGTGCCCATACCTTGTACAAAAGGTAGTTTTGTGAATATCCTCATCGCGAATCCGTACTTGATCGTACCCGAATTGCAGGTCTATCTGTGAAAAGATTTTGGATCCTCCCACCTAATTGAACAAGTCATCAATACTAGGGAGTGGATAACGGTTCTTGATAATCATTTTGATCAACTGCAAGCAATTGATGCACATCCACATCGTACAGTCCTTCTTCTTTATGAACAATATCAGTGCTCCCCAAGGAGACAAACTGGGTCAGATATACCATTTCTCTATCAATTCCTGTAGCTCTAGTTTGATTTCCACCAACTTAGGTGCGCTCATGCGATAAGGGGCTTTGGAAGCTGAAAATGATTGAGGTGTCAGTTCAATGGAAAAGTCTAGGTCTTGTTTCAAAGGTAATCCTGGGATTTCCTTAGGAAACACATGCTTGAATTCTTCAAGAATAGGGAATTCCTATATGAGTTTCTCTCTATCAAACTCTATGTCTCAGATGTTCACTGCAAACAACTTGTAGTCCTTCTTGACGCATCTCTTTTCTTGTAATGCAGATATTTTCCTTACAGAAACTTTCTTTGGAATGCCCTGAACCTTCACTTGGTTCCCTTTGCTATCACTACACAAGATAGACTTGTGTAAGAAATAGAGCATGACATGGTGTTGTTCCATCATTCCATGCCGATAAGTACATCGTACGATCCTAAATGTAGGATGTTCAAGTTTACTTTCATAGGAAAACCATTCAGGTTTACCTCACATTCTTTAACAATTTTTGAAACTTTCCGTTTCATACCTATGGCCAACTGAACCAGCCAAGGTTTATCATGTTTTACTTTTCTTACCTTGAATTCATCAACAATTTTAGGCAAAACATAGCTCTGGCAAGCACCGATATCAATAAGTATTGAAATAGAAGTGTTCAATATCTTACCTTCTATCTCAACCATTATAGCTTGATGATCTACCTATCAGCCATCCAATGCTGGATAGATCCACGATGGTCTAGTTATGTCCTCAACAGTTGGTTCTTCTTGTAAGTTTTGCAAGACACCACTGGTCTTGTTCTTACAACCTCAACCATAATGAGGCCCACTACATTTCCATCATTTGATTTGTAGCAAGGTAGCATTGGTCCACTTTCTACTAGCTTGTTAACATTAGCATCTGGTACATAAGGCTGTGTACCATATTTATTGAAGTTCATGTTTGCTTGAAAGCTGTTATTCTACTTTCTGTATGGTTTTGGGTTACACCCAAGTTTGCGTTTACCAGAGAATTTCTTAGACTTGTCTCGGTTTCAGTTCATGTTCTCCTGCCTTAGATGTCCATGCTCATAACAGAGCCTATATTTGTGTAGTGTGGTATCCAAGGTCTTAGGCATGCCAAATTCAATCCTGTCCTGAAAACTAGGAGGAAGACATCCTAGGAACTGTTGGATCTTTACCTTTTATTCTTTGATGTATGATACATAATGCAACAGATCTACAAATTTGTTATTAAACGCGTCCATAGTCATGGATCCCATGTGTGGTTCATTAAAAATTTTCACTTTCCCGTTGAGGAACCTTCCTGAAATATATTTTTCTTGCAAGATTTTTCGGAAGGTATCCCAACTTATTTCTCTTATCTCATCTTTATTGGTGTGTTTTAACTATCTCCACCATCTTGCTGCCTTTCCATTCAAGTTGAAGATGGAAAGTCGAGCCTTCATCTCACTTGAGTATTTATTTACCTGAAAATATTTACTCATGCCCAGCAACCACTCTTTAGCCTTCCCCCCAGTGTTTACTCACCTTCATAGGTCGAGGCTCTTATTTTTTGAAACTCCCCCTGAAGACTATCATTGCTTCTTTGTTTCTTTCTTCGAGGAGAAAGAGAGTCATCACTGGAAGGAATGTGATGATATCCTTTCAGTGCTTCAGGGGTACGTTCCTGTTTTTCTCCTTCTCTTCGGTTGCTGGCCCATTTAGGGTAAGGTTCTCTTTTGGAACTATTTGTGTACTGGCTAGGTTTACCCTGCAGGATTACTCCCGTCATATTTCTTAGTAATGCTTCATTTATTCCTTACTGTTGTTTTATTTCTTTTAGGATTTCTTCTCTGAGACTTCACAATTATGCTTGAAGACTGTATATAGTCTTCAAAATATCAGAATTCAGCTCCACCACCAGTTCTCCTTCTAGGGTGGGGGTGTTCATCCTTCCTTTCCAGCTTTCATCTTCCGCAGTGTTCGTAAACCGAACTGTTCAGTAAAAGTTTCCTGAAATTTCAAAAATTTTAAATAACAAAAAAAATTTTCCTGTTAGGAACAAATTTAATACCATACTTTATTTTCCTGGTAGTAAATGCTTGGTGCACCCATAGGTCTCTTAGTATTGAAATTGGTCTCTGATGCCACTTGTAATGTCCCCAAAAATTGAAAAAAAAATATATTAGGCTAGTAAAACTACCTTTACGGAACATTATTTGACTTGCAGAAATATATCGTACACTACATGTACCACTGTTTACTCTTAAGCTGCTCTTACCTTATGTCATTTTACATTCAGTCATTATTATTGATGCATTTTACTTATGATGTCATACTGCTTAGTTCTTATGATTATACATTTGCCGTGTATGTGTCGTTACTTGATTATATGCTTGCTTCATCCTTTCTATATAGTCTTACTTGTTATTTAAAAAGTACTAACTTAACTTTTTTGTGGAAACAAAGTGGGCGGAGTGGCGGGACTCGTTCTCCCATGATGGTCTGAGAGGTAAAAGTGTTTACTTGTTTGCAGACTTACTTAGTTCTTTGAACTAAGGAACCTCTTTTATATCTTATGCAGATCATACTTTGTGACAGAGTCTTATTTAAATAGCACTGAAAACTTGATCCTAAAATACCTACTGCTTGTTGCTACGGTTCCTTACCGACTCAGATTTATAACAAGGTAAATATTATTTTCATCAATTTAACTATCACACCTAAATTTCCTATGTACTACTTACACTTTACTGGTGTTTATGTTTCGTCTTTTACATCCTAGTATATTTATGTTCTAAGTTTATTTTATTAAAAATATTAACATAACCTATGTTTTCTATTTACACATTATAAACTTGGCTTAAAAACAAGACCTTTGATTCCTATAAATATTAATTATTAACATGGCATATTTCATATGCCATGTTTACTAAGCATTAATCTTAGGGAAAACACATTGTATTAAGGCTTCAAGCCTATGGTTTATATGTTACCTATATTATGGCTTTGACTTTATACCATGTATGGACTATGCATTAAACAGGACCTTCTAATTTTTTAAGACCTATGTTTTAATGTTGGGGTGGCGAATATACCATATGGTTGAATCATATACGTTGGGGTTTAATCCTTACATGGGAACGGAGACCAATTTTTTTGCAATGAAACTAAAATATGGAAAAATGGGTTTTGTCTTTGATAATGGATACCACCTGCTGCCATTAATGGACCTTGGTTTTTGTGGCATCCCAAGCTTAGGGATTGGCTCATGATGGACTTGTCATTTCACTTGGTTGTTTGGGGTTTGGTCTTGGCTATGCGCAGGGGAAAAGGAGGTGATCTCCAGGATTGGAATGTATGCTTCATTTTGGATTTTATGTCTGCGATTCGTTTTTGTTTTGTGGCTCCTTTCGTGGCCAAACAAGCCTATGCTTGTTGTCTCTCGTCTTGTCTGCATTGTGTTTTATCATTTGGTTTGGTGCTTCTCAGTGGGTTTTTGATGAGCCTTCGGTCCTGCGTTACCAGAGTTGGGGTTTTTAAAGGTTTATCATGGCATTTTTTTCCATGGAACAAACTTGTACTCTCATAGGCTCTGTTTAAATATTGTTATGGAAAATCGTATTATGGAAAGACTTGCAAAGTTTTGTAATATGTTACTATTTGTGTATATATGTTATGATTGTTTTAATGAGGCCTGTGACTTGGGTTGGTGAACCCACAAAGGTCGATACCACAACCTCTGCTTATAAATTACAGAGTTCTTTAATTTGTTTTACTTGGTTAATTTCTATGTGATTGTTTCAGAGCGATATTAGATGGGAGCTTTAAATGATTTGTGCATGTGATTATAATTTTATTTATATTAAATACTAGGGTTGTGGATTTATTATAGGAACAGAGATATGAATCTTGGAAGAAAATAATGGTCACGATACTTCTTGTTCATTTATTTATGATGATGTTATTTAATGGAATGATTTAGTAGTTAATATATAATTTATGGTACGGACCTTGAAAGGTATTCAATGGTTTATTTATCTTAGATTTTAATGTAGAATAATTATAGATAGCCTTCATATTTGTTTATGTTTGATGTCTATATATATTTATATAGATACATAGTAGTTTAGTTTGTAGATAGTACCTTAGGTTATAGAGATTGTAAGTTTATACATATATGTATTTAAAACTTACTTCAAATATTAATCTATTTTAATATACAACATGTCTCTACTGACAAATGGATTATGTTAGTAGAGTAAGCAAGGCTAAAAGAACAGCTATATATTAATATGAAACAAAACATATTTTCCATTAAACACAATTTAATGAATGAAGATAAATACATAAACAAACTTCTTTGAACAAACCCTCATGAATACAACATGAGGTATAATTTGCAACCTAGGGCTATACTTTAAGAAATGTAAACCCTAGAATATATAGACAAAACAACCATTTCTAGGGTTAGAAATACAATATGAAACTTTACCTAAATCAACCAACATCTATGCTAGAAATGAATTAGGCATACTAGGATTCCATACTTGTAATTTTCTGAAGCTCCTTTAATTGCTGAACCTACACACTTTAAATAACCAGCATTAGCAATTCAAGAAATATCTAACCTCTATGTTTTATGACCAAGTCACTTGGGAACTACCACGTTCCACCCCACCATGACCCAAAACCATTCATATTTTAAATATAGATCCCCCCAAGATGGAATCCAACATGAACGTAGCTTATAGCTTCTAAGGTAGGGTTTCCTATCTGGTATATCAGGTCTAGATCAGTTTCTCCTTTTTCCTTCCAAGAAAATGTTCTCCAAGAATTACTTGATAGAAAAACATGTAGCAAATGACTCCTCTAATGATAGATCGAACCCCAAGCCTTTCCTTGGCTTGACTCTTTTTAGACAGACTTTTCAGTAACTCCTAGTGCTTACCAAATACCATACTCAACGCTTTGATAGGGAGTTACAACCTAGTGCAATTTTAGAGCTCTTCACCCAAAACTAATGCTAGGATGTACTTGTACGATACACCTATGTATACAATCACCTATGGTTTATACGTTACCTATATTATGGCTTTGACTTTATACCATGTATGGACTATGCATTAAACAAGACCTTGTAATTTTTTCAGACCTATGTTTTAATGTTGGGGTGGCGAATATACTGTATGGTTGAATCATATATGTTGGGGTTTAATCCTTGCATGGGAACGGAGAGCAATTTTTTTGCAATGAAACTAAAATATGGAAAAATGGGTTTTGTCTTTGATAATGGATACCACTTGGTGCCATTAATGGACCTTTCTTTTCGTGGCATCCCAAGCTTAGGGCTTGGCTCACGATGGACTTGTCATTTTGCTAGATTGTTTGGGGTTTGGTCTTGGCTCTGCGCAGGGGAAAAGGAGGCGACCTCCAAGCTTGGAATGTATGCTTCATTTTGGACTTTATGTCTATGATTCATTTTTATTTTGTGGCTCCTTTCATGGCCAAACAAGCCTATTCTTGTTGTCTCTCGTCCTGTCTGCATTTTTTTTTATCGTTTGGTTTGGGGCTTCTCTGTGGGGTTTTGATGAGCCTTCGGTCCTGCGTTACCAAAGTTGGGTTTTTTAATGGTTTATCACGGCATTTTTTTCCATGGAAAAAACTTATGCTCTCACAGGCTCTGTTTAAATATTGTTATAGAAAATCGTACTATGGAAATACTTGTAGAGTTTTGTAATATGTTACTATTTGTGTATATATGTTATGATTGTTTTGATGAGGCCTGCAACTTGGTTTGGTGAACCCACAAGGGTCTATACCACAACTTCTGTTTATAAATTACAGAGTTATTTAATTTGTTTTACTTGGTTAATTTATATGTGATTGTTTATAAGCGATATTAGATGGGACCTTTTAATTATTTGTGCATGTGATTATAATTTTATTTATATTAAATACTAGGGATGTGGATTTATTATAGGAATAGAGATATCAATCTTGGAACAAAATAATGGTCACAATACTTCTTGTTCATTTATTTATGATGATTTTATTTAATGGAATGATTTAGTAGTTAATAGATAATTTATGGTACGGACCTTGAAAGGTCTTCAATGGTTTATTTATCTTAGATTTTAATGTAGAATAATTATAGATAGCCTTCAAATTTGTTTATGTTTGATGTCTATATATATTTATATAGATACATAGTAGTTCAGTTTATAGATAGTACCTTAGGTTATCTAGATTGTGAGTTTATGCATATATGTATTTAAAACTTACTTCTAAGATTAATCTATTTTAATCTACAACATGTCTCTACTGACAAATGGATTATGTTAGTAGAGAAAGAAAAACATGTAGAAAATGACTCCTCTAATGATAGATAAGAACCCCAAGCCTTTTGTTGGCTTGAGTCTTTATAGACAAACCTTTTAGTAACTCCTAGTGCTTACCAGAGCCCATACTTAATGCTTTGACAGGGAGTTACAACCTAGTGCAATTTCAGATGTCTTCACCCAAAATTAATGCTAGGATGTATTTGTATGATACACGTACGTATACAATCGCCAAGGATCCGATGCTCCAGATCTTATGCTCAACATCAACATCGAAGGATCTAGGGCTTATGCCCAACATTTCCAATTATCTTTTCATGTGTTCTATAGCTTCTTTCTCAACACAAAGGTAAGTACTCATGTGATCTAGGGCTTCTTTCTCAACAGAAATCATCAGTCACTCATGTGCTCTAGAGCTCCTCGCTCAACACAATTCATCAATCACTCATGTTCTCCAGAGCTTCCCGTTCAACACAAAACATCTCGTCAATCATGTGCTTCAGGGTCCACGCCAAACAAAAACAAGCATACATACATACATACATACATACATACATACATACATACATACATACATATATATATATATATCATCGATAATTGGCTTACGCCCAATATATAAAACAAATCATCGTGTTCATATGCAATGGGGTCTTCAACCCAATATATAAAAATAAAACATCAAGATAATCATGATAATCCATAGGCACATGCCTATAAGTGTTAGGTCCAAAATTCGGGATATTACAACTATAAACATGATATTTCATTCATCAATTACACAATCGCACCTCTAATGGAGGTAACACCATTTCCATCTATGGAATGGCTCCAAAGGCCATACTAACGGTGTTAACAATCCATATAAAGAACTAAGAAAAATTACAAATATACACAGAGTCAAAGTATCACCCAAAACCAAGAATCATAATCACGATACACACAGTATATAAATGTTATACAATAACCTTTATAAACCAACATAATAATTTACACAGTCGTGTATCCAAGGCATGGCACTATTGCATGCAATGGTGTTGTCTCCATTTACCCGAAACATAAAACATTTTCACAAATCGCAAAGCCTGCAAGTATTCACCATGGCAATGATACTGACAGAGTCATATTATTACAAAACCAAAATACATTAGTCCCATCTTGAAGGTGCTAAACCCTGAAAAAAAACCCCTAGTATTAAATGCATCCCAAATGATTTACATGACTTTTACAGACAGGCCCTTTCCAAATCGCAACCATTGAAATAAAACCCAGACCAAGCAATTCAACCAATGTTGAGCTTCATACTATGTCACAACATCCACAGAAGAGAAGGAGAAAGTTTTGAATGGTTAAAACAAGGGCTTACCCATAATGGGTATTGTGTCGACCACCAGGGAAACCCACACTATCCAAACCCTGCAACTTGCAAACAAAACCAAGCTATGATGAGAATTATGTTGTAAACCCAAACTAAACACCAATACCGTGTGTTTAAACCAGAGAGGAAGCCATACCTTCCAACACATTCATTCCCCCAAAGCTCCATGCCACAGAGCAGACCAAAGGTAGAGTTCACGCAGCCCTGTGCAAATGAACAAGCCATCATGATAGTTCAATCCCTAAGCTTGAGACCCACAATTTCCCATGCGCATTTAATTTGATACCCTGGCCCCCATTATCACAAATCAAAACCCAAAGTGTATAGTTCATGCCACCTTCCAACGTTGAGTAACGTTTAAACCCCATGTAACCTATAAACTCCAGCATGCCCATTATATACTTAGGGTATAGCCATAGCTCATGGCATATGTAATATGCCATGAATGGCTATTGATATGACTTCAAGTTTTTACACAAAGAATTTAATAAACCAAGGACCGTGTTATAAAATAATAAGCCATGTACATTATCATATACACCATGAAAATATTCAAGTGCAAAAGTAATTAAACCAAGTTCATAATACCATATAAAAACAATAAGAGTAATCTATAGAACATAGGCTAGTAAACACCCATCCTTGCGTAAATATAAACTAACAACCGTAATAAAATCCCTAGTATAGGACTATAAGTCCATCATCTTCCAAGCTGAGTGCTAGTGATGCACGGGTTGTGTGTCTTGTTCCGCTTCTATAGTCCATTTTCTATCGTCAAGTGCACATGCACGCGACAAGGGAAGAAGTGCATTAATTCCAAAAGAACTAAGTAATCCCTGTAGCGACAAGTAGAAACAATTACCTTTTTAGGTGGTTACAAGGGAAACAAGTCCCGCCACTCCACCCCTTGACAAATACAAGTTAGGTCATATTTATTCACAAAGAGTAATCAAACTTTAGAATCGATAAGTAAGCAATCGAAACAACATACATAAATATAAATACATAACCATCAGTTCAGATATTAAACCACATAACGACAACACAACATTACACGAACAACAACATTGGGAAAACATAGAGAAGGAAGTAAGAACAACTTATGACAATACTCTGTAGAGAAACAAAGTATGACACATTCTGCATAAGTTGATTTAATGTCCAGTTCATGAAGTGAATGACTAGCATAATAAAAAAAAAAATTCAAATTTTGAGGACATTACAAGGAATAAGATACAATCATTATCATCAAGATCATAAGCATGCGATATAACTATCTGCAAACCATTAGTGATTCTTCACATCAACCTATCACAGATTCTTCTAAACAACCCATTAGTGATTCCTCATGACAACACATAGGAGATTCTTCTCAACTACCCTTAACAACAATCCAATGGGGATTAATCTCAACAACTCATCTATATGCTATGATTAGCCCTTGGATGATCCTTTAATGAGACCATATCAGAGTCCATTATAAGGGTAATTTTGTAACAACATGTTCTAAATATTTTCCCTATTTAATCTCTTCCCATTAAATTCTATATTTATGTATTTAAAATTTAAGATTTATTTTTTTAATACAAAATATGACCAAACTTGGTTTTACAATGCATGCATGTCATTTAACCAAAAACAAAAAACAACATTCTTAAAAAACGATTCACATTTGTTATAGATGATTTTACCACTCCAGGTGAATCACACTTGTATGGCCTTTCCCCTATCCCTTTGGAAACTCCTTAGACCCCTTCAACCATTTTTTGTCCTTTGATGTTTCCTTAACCATACCTAAAAACATGTGAAAATCCATATACGCGACTTTTAAACCCCTAATCGAGTATATACGCGGGTTTGACCTCTAAAATCATGTACTTCGGGATGTGTACGAAATCCAAATCCTTTTGGAGTTTTCCTTGACATGAATCCGACTCACTTGAATCCTAGCCTTCCCTATTCCTTTATATTGCTCGGATTCGACCTTTCATTACCCCTTTGAAAAGCTATATAAGGAACTCTATGGTACATTGAAGGCATATGAGGGAATTCAGAACAAAGAAACTATAGTCCATTGTTGCTGGAACATATGCTTGAGTCTGCATCACTTTGTCCCTTGGAGAACTTTTGTGTTCTTCCCAAGATTTCCTTTTTTGTGTGAGCTTGCTATCGAGAGATGGAGGATTGAGGTGGTGGAGGCCCAAGTGAGGGATTCAGTTTCTCCAATTCGCAGACATGCCGACAGAGGTTGTGTCCATTGTAATCTCTGATTTTATATTAATAGAAATATCTTTTCCTATCCAATAATGTATGTTTGAATGAATATTTTGTGGAAATTGAACGCAGGTGTTAGAACAATTACACTCACAAAAATTGCCAATTACACATGCAAATTACACACAAAGGAGACTGAATATGGAACAGAACACTAATCTATATTGAATAAGTATACAATAACCAACCCTGTGAATTCATAGGCTTCCACAATAAATAATTACATGATAGATTCAGATGCATAAGGATGGCATTCTAATTTGGTCAAAAGCAGGCTTACTAAATCTACGCAAATCTTCCATAGGTGCATAAAGTAGTTTCCAAATCTGTCTAGGAGCTTAAGAATTGGAAAAATAAATTAGGCAAGCTAATATATGATGGAAGGACAACTCATACATGCTTTTCTTAGGAGAAAAGAGTGGAGGATGATGAGGACAAAAAACAAGTTAACTTCACCTATTCAAACTTTCCCAATTGTCTTAAAACTCAGAAAAAGCAGGCAATAAAGCAGAAAAAGCAGACATTTGCTAGGAAGGCCAGGAATAAAGCATATTTGATTCCAATTGGTTTCCCAAGTGCTCCATGACTCAAATTTATCAAGTTTTACCACTTTGTATGTGTGGAGGACAACTTGCATAAGGTGGAATATGGAAACTAGGAAAATAAGACAAAAATTGGATTAATTAATGTCTAAGGTAGCTAACTGTGGGTTGATTATTCTAAAAACCCCCCTTAAGCCTAAATTATGAGTAAAATATCAGAAAATTATAGGTCCTAGCAACAAGTCTTGTTCACCCTTTACATACTGCATGTCCATTTAACCAAGGAAAGAGGCAAAAACCCAGTGGGAAAAATCCTCCCTTAAACATGGACAGTAAAACAAAATTTGAAAATATTGTCATCACTCATGCTTCACAGCATCATCATCAATCCCCAGCAGTGATTTGAGATTGCTGAATGTCTTCTCACAAAAAACTTTGGTGAATATATCTACTACTTGTTCTAAAGATGAACAGAAGAGTAGGTGAATGGTGCCATCATGCACAAGCTGTCTGATGTAGTGCATATGGATCTCAATGTGTTTGGTTCTCTGTCTATGAACTGGATCATTGAAGATTTGAATGGTACTCTAATTATCACAATAGATAGCATTTGATTATTCTGATTCGAAGCCACACTCACCAAGTAAACCCTGCAACCATAAACATTGAGTTTCTGCATTTACAACTCCTATGTACTCTACTTTTGTAGATGAGAGTGCAATGGAACTTTTTTTCTTGCTTGACCAGCTAATTGTCTGATCGCAAGCATGAAAACATATCCTGATGTTGACTTTTGATGTGTGTTGTCACCTACCCAATCATTGTCAATAAACCCAATCAAATCAAGATCAGATTTATCTTTGTAGAAGATCCCATGAGTCCTTGTTCCCTGAACAAAGTTAAGGATCTTTTTGGCTGCTCCCCAATGGATCTCATGAGGTTGATCCATGTATCTTGAATCCACACTTACTGCATAATAAATATTAGGTTGAGTATGTGTAAGATACAGTAAATTTCCAATCAATTGCCTATACAGTGTATTGTTTACCATAGGTAAAGAATCAACTTCTTCAAGCTTAACTCCTGAAAGGAAAGGAGTCTTTCTTAGCTTGCAATCCTTCATGTTGAATTTGTTTAGAAAATCCAAGGCATACTTGTACTGATGTACTTTGATTCCATATTTGGTTTGAGCAATATCGAGCCCCAAGAATTGGCTCAATAAGCCCAAATCAGTCATTGAGAAGGGATGGTTCATTGCATCCTTCAAGGAGGCAATTTCATCCTTTGAGCTTCCTCTAATCAGAAGGTCATCAACATACAAAACAATGATCATTAATGAACCATGAATCAGCTTCAAATATACATTTGGATCTGACTTGCATCAAACAAAATTCAATGATAGCAGAAAGCTATCAATCTTGGCATACCAAGATCTGGGGGCTTGCTTAAGCCCATACAATGACTTCTTTATCCTTCACACAAGAGATGGATTAGTAGCAAATCCTTGAGGCTACTACATGTAAATATATTCAGTGAGATATCCATTCAGGAAATCACACTTCACATCCATCTGATGTACCTCCCACTGCTTTGAAGCTGCAATGGCTAAGGCTAGCCTGATGGAGTCCATCTTTTCCACTGGTACAAAGGTCTCATTGTAGTCTATGCCATGTACCTGTGAGTAGCCCTTGGATACCAATCTGGCCTTGTATTTCAAAGGTGAACCATCAGCAGCAAATTTGGTTTTGTAAACCCACTTACACTGAACTAGCTTCCTCCCTGAGGGAAGATCAACCAACGCCCAAGTGTTGTTCTTCTGGAGTGAGATGAGCTCTTCTTTCATGGATGTTTTCCATATTGGATCATTTTTTGAATCTTCATATGTATATGGGTCTAATTCAACCATCATATAGCATTTCTCTACAAACATAGGATTTTTCATGCACAGAGCACTCTCAAACTGAGATCTAGTCCTCCTAGGATCATTAGGATTTCCAGCTAGTTCTCCAGCTACATGAATGGTCTTTTCTACCCATTTTGGTCTTGTAGGAATTTTAGGATATGAAATTAAATCATCATTATCAGACATATCAGAATCAGTAAGTTCAACAATCTCTTCACTTACATTCAAAGGTTCTGGTGGTGAAGAGGATTCTCCAACTTCCACTGCTACTAGGGGCTCTTCTTGGAACTGAACACACCTTTCAATGAAGGATTTGTTTGTGCTCAAATTGATCAGCTTGTACCCTTTTGAATATTTAGGTTACCCAACAAATAGACACTCTTGGATTTGGGGCTGCAAAGCCTTCCCCTTTTCTATTGGAATTCTAGCCCAAGTCCTTGAGCCAAAAATCCTGAAATGGGTCACATCTGGCTTGTGCCCCCTCCATGATTCGAAAGGAGTCATACCATCAAGATGTTTATGAGGCACCCTATTATGCATTTAGTCTGCATAGTTTATAGATTCATCCCAAAACTTTGGTGGAAAATTCTTAGCCTCCATCATGCACGTTGCCATCTCTTTCAATGATCTGCTCTTCCTCTCAGCAACACCATTTTGCTATGGTGTGTAAGGGATAAAATGTTGCATCTGAATAAATACATCTGCACAATATTGAATGAACTCAGACTTGACATACTCACCATCATTTTCAGATCTGAGGACCTTGAGTTTCCTCCCAGACTGGTTTTCAACCAAAGCCTTAAAGACTTTGAAGAGGCCAAAAACTTAAGACTTGTGTTTCAGGAAGTAAACCTAGAAATACCTGGAAAAGTCATCTATGAATGTCAATGCATATTTGGCTTGACTCATTGACATATGAGGAAATGGGACAGCAACATCACCATGGATCAATTCAAGAGGTGTAGAGGTTCTCTCATGACTAGCTTTCTCAAATTTATGCTCTGGGTGTTTTCTTAAGATGCAACCTTGACAGACTCCTTTGGAAAACTTAATCTTTGGTAACCCTATGACCATTTAGTTTTCACTAAGATCAGAAAGATACTTGTAATTGAGGTGGACAAATCTTTCATGCCAAATCTTTCTTTCCTCGTTAGCATGAATCAGAAGAGCAGAGGGGTTTGAGTAGGGTAGGAAGTGTGAGAACATGTATACCTTCGAAGTGTGATTTGTAACTCCTTTTTCAATGACTTTACCACTTGAGATCTTTGTGATCTCAACTTCATCAGGGGAGAATATGACCTTCTTTGGAGACCCTATGTGGGTCATCTGATAAACTGATAAGAGGTTAGAGGCAAGACCTGGAACATACAATACATTGTTGAACTTACCATGGTCAAGATCAATCTTCCCTTTGCCCAAACTTTTAGTGAGAGAGTCATCTCCCAGTACAGTTGGTGGACCTTTCGACATGTCAAGTGAGGTGAATGCCTCCTTGGTCAAAACCATATGTCTTGAAGCTCCAGAATCAATGATGAAACTAGGTGATCTTGATGTGCCAGCAACCAATGCATGAACTCTCTCTCTCTGTCTTCTGAATTTGGTCCTCCTTCCATCTTCTTTGAGTTATCAGGAAGGGAGATGCCATTCTTCTCCAGGAGTTGGGTCAGCATGTCTATTTGATTCTTCATGCAGGAGCTTTCAGAATGATTTCCCTTACTGCAGTATGCGCACTTGCTCATTTCTCCTTTGTTCTTCTTCTTCTGGGGGTTCTTCTTGGAGCTTTGGGGCTCCTCTGGAGACTTGTTCTTGTCTCTATTTTGCTTAGGTGGCTTCTTATCTTTCTTCTTGCCTTTTGAATCCACCCTTGAATCTATAGCAACCAAATCTTGGTCTTTGGAAGGTTTGATGGTGCCCATCATCACCAATTTATCTTGTTCTTATGTGAGAGATTCCATGAAATCTGCAAGGCTAGGCATTTTCCATGCTCTAGCTGTCAACTTTGTGGCATAGAAGGTCAAGACAAACACTGAATAGTCAAGGCCAAGATTCAAGAGTATATCCAAAACTAGTTGCTCATCCTTCTTTTCGATCCCACATTGTTTTAGCTGCAAAACAAGGGCTTTGAACTTGGAAAAATAGAGTTGCAGGGATTCAAAGCTATTGGGACTCGGGGAGATCAATTCATTTTCAATTTGATGTCCCCTCATCTCATATTTCTTACCAAAAATCTCAACAATCTTCTCCCATACTTCATTTGGTGATTTTAATCCATCAATATGGAAAAGGAGGTCTTTGGATATGCTCAGACACAGGAGACCATAGGCCTCATTCCTCCTGTTGTGCCATTTAATCTTCTCTGTAGCTGCATTGGGCTCTGCTTCTATTTCCATAGTCACTTTGGAGAAGTATTTTTCTCTTAATAGTATATATATATTTTCTTTCCATTCAAAAAATTTAAATGGAGTCAAGATGATCTTCTAAGATTGATCCATAGCTCAGAAATTGTCCCTTCAGTCAACAGAATGCTCCCATTCAATGATGTCGAACCTGCAATAACAAATTGGAAGGAGATAAATTGATCTAAAAAGGCTCTGATACCATGTGGAAATTGAACCCAGGTTTTAGAACAATTACACTCACAAAAATTGCCAATTACACATGCAAATTACACACAAAGGAGACTGAATATGGAGCAGAACACTAATATGTATTGAATAAGTGTACAATAGCCAACCCTGTGAAGTCATAGGCTGCCACAATAAATAATTACATGAGATATTCAAATGCATAAGGATGCCATTCGAATTTGGTCAAAAGCAGGCTTACTAAATCCAAGCAAATCCCCCATAGGTGCATAAAGCAGTTTCCAAATCTATCTAGGAGCTCACGAATTGGAAAAATAAATTAGGCAAGCTAATAGATAATGGAAGGACAACTCATTTATTATTTTATTAGGATAAAAGAGTGGAGGATGATGAGGACAAAAAACAAGTTAACGTCACCTAGTCAAACTTTCCCAATTGCCTTAAAACTCAAAAAAAAGCAGGCAATAAAGTAGAAAAAGAAGACATGCACTAGGAAGGCCAGGAATAAAGCAGATTTGATTCCAAGTGATTTTTGAAGTGCTCCATGACTCAAATTTATCAATTTTGACCACTTTGGATATGTGGAGGACAACTTGCATAAGGTGGAATATGGAAACTAGGCAAATAAGACAAAAAATGGATTAATTAATGTCTAAGGTAGCTAACTATGGTTTGATTATTATAACATATTTTATCCATGGGATGTTTTCAAATGCTTATACATTGTTTATTATATATGCTAGAATAGATCTAACACCATTATATATATTATGCTTGTATTGTTTACTTGTTGTTGAGGAAGTAATCTATCAATTCAAGATGAAGTTGGAAAGCTCAACGGGGATCTAATTCAACCATATGGAATAAGGTACGAGGTCTGATCTTTTAATGTTAGATATTTAATTTCTATTGCATATAGGAAAGGATTGATTTCTGGATTCAAGCTATCTGTTTTGGTACCGCAAGCCATAGGAGTTTCCCTCCATAAGAGAATTGGCGACTCCACCGAGGATGTTCCTTATTTTTATTTGGGGGTTTGTGGGAACAATGGGATTGATATTATTGACTTGCTCTTTGTTTCTCCTTGTTCCTTTGTTGCGTTTTATAGTATGTTCATCCATTGACACTCCCCTTTATTGGTTTGACGCTTGGCCTGCTTTTTACCACTGCCTTCTCTGTATACGCAGGTTTTTGGCCAAAAGTCGTGTACATACATGGATTTTTGGCCAAAAGTCGCTTATACTCGCAGGTTTTTGGCCAAAGTCCATGTATACACACAGGTTTTTAGCCAAAATTCACATATATACGTAGATGTTCTTTAAACAGTCACGTACGTCCCCCCTTTTGGTGAGTTTGATGTTGTGGGAAGTTGTTGGGTGGGTTGTGAGTGTGGTTGGGTCCTCCTTGTGTCTCATGATGTCTGTTGGATGCTTCTTTTGTGACCAGAGACCGCTTTTTCATTGATTTTTCTTTGAAATTAGTCTTAGTATTTTATCCTTTTTGTTTTTCCATTAGTGCATTACTCTTTTTTGTCTCGGTGTCTTGCTGGGCTTGTCTTTTATACTTGCTATAGAGATTGAGAGTTTTAGATGACTTTTATTGCATTTTCATTCTTTTATATTGAAAAATACAAAGTAGTTGCACTCTTAGTTGCATCTTAGATATGGATTTGAGGAGGTACTTGCATTGGATTGCTTGGATGAGAGTTGTGTTTAGGCTTTCATAGAGGAAGGATTGCATTGGCATTCGGAAAAGAATATATATTTATGCATCTCATGTAGTGGCATACCCTATTTTTCATTTGACAAAGATTGCACTTAGAATTCTTTGTTATGGTGTGCATATTTACTTCATTGCTGAGTCATCACTTCATTAGTTGCACGGCCATTTCCCTTTGAGTAATTACAACCAATTAAAATCAATGCTTAATTAAAATGAATTAAACCATTAGAGAGAATTTGAGGTCAAAAATGGGCCTCCTAAGAGATGTACTACAAAAATATAAGATATATTAAAATATTATGAGTTAGGGGTTTTATGGGGTAGGTATATATGACAACTCACCTCCTACACTACTTTTTATGCACAATTTAAATAACCATGGTTGAGTTACTTTTCTAAATTGACTATAAATAAAATTAATAAAATAACTCTAGAATGATGTGACTAAGATTCATTGTAAATTTCCAAAAATTTATTGTCCTTTAACATTTATTTGTCTTGAACTTGTAAATAAAATTAAACAAAAATGAATTTAATTTATATGCATAACTAACATATTTTTTTCATATAAATATCATTCATGAATTTAATCTATTTTAAAAGTACAAGAATTATGATATTAAATACAATTGAGTGAATATATAATTTAAAATTTAAAAACATGAAAATGACAATATATTCTTTTATAAAAAAATGTGAAAAAACATTTTTATGAATTATGAGTACTTTACTTGAAAGTGACAATAATATTATTTTATGAGAAAGTGAATTATGAGTACTTTACTTGAAAATAACAATAATATTATTTTATGAGAAAGTGTGAAATGATTTTTATTGTGAGTACTTCACTTTATGACTTAAAAGTACCTGTACCACTACCTTGGTTAACTATGGATTTTCATCCACCATAGAAAATGTGACAAATAAGCATTCTTAACTCATGCAATGCCACCTCAACCATGGGGGATGATGTCATCTACTAAAATGTAATTGGTTGATTTTTATAGTACATTTTGGTCCTTTTGAGGCCCATTTTTTACCTCAAATTCTCTCTAATGCTCTTTTCTTTTATAGGGTGCACCAACAAGATTAGGATTTAGGGTCTTGGAATAGTTCATTGTGAGTAAATTCTCCAAGACCACTAAACAACAACATGTATGTGTCTGTCTAGGTGAGAGTGTGAAATTCCTTGGTACAATTGGTGTTTCTCAAGATCCTTCTCTCAAAAGGGAGTTAAGCACGAGGCAGTGTGAGCGGTTATTGATTGGGATGAGCCCTAGTCATAACTGAGTAGCACCGGAGATATTTCCAAAATTGTATTCATATCTGGGGGCTCTTTCAAGAGGTTTCAGGCTTTGCTACCCTGCCCATACGGTCAATCCCGCCTGCGACTATCTTCCTGAGCATTGATTATATTGAGGTGACCTTAGTTTCCTTACCTAGGTATCATAGTGGGTACTTGCAGAGGTTATTCTATAGGTGTCCTGGCCAGGTAGAGGTCGGACATCACAGTTTCTTTATGCGTTGAAGCTGAGGGCCACTATAATTTGTTATGTACCTCCGCTTGTAGTGTATGGGAGTTTTGAGCCTCTCCTAAGAAAGACATACCTGCTACATTCAGGAGCTCACATATCGTCCCCTTGGTTTGCTTGTATTTTGGCTGTAGATTTTCTTAGGAGTGTGCTCTTTGTGCGCTAGTTGGCCTTTGGGATCATGGTTACTTGAGTATTTATGCTCTCTTGATTTTGTGTCCTTTTATTTTTGGCATGCCTGGTATCCTATCACCCATCCTTGGTCCTAGTATGGACCCTGGTATCAGACTTGAGGGAATCATAGTCCCTTACCCTGCTCGCAGATTTGGGAATGGTCACATTATGCCCTCTACTCCATTTGTGGAGGATGTTGACTCCCTTCTCTTGGTCTTTACACCAATGGTCACCCTCATGGGGTGGTAGTGGATGCATGAACATTGGGTCTACACCTTACTTTCCTTTTGATGTCCCATCATTCACCGCATTGTTTCCTTTGGGTCCAGTTGGCATGATCATTCCTCCCTATATCCTATAGTTTGGATTCTTTTTTTACTATTTTGGGTTGTTTTGGACTAATATGGTTGTCATGTAGGGTCCAGTTTTTGTACACTTTCTTTGAGGTTTCGACCCGTTTGTTCCTATCATAGGTATTATGTTTGAACTAGCATATAGGTTAGGATTTCACATCCACTTGCACTTATGCATTGCCTTATGACCATTCCATCTTAACCTTAGGTACAAACCCATTCCATGGTATCATGGAACCTTCATGCTACTGTTAGAAGTGATATTATGTGAATGGTAGAGCTTTCCTATACATGGGTGTCCTAGTTAGCTCCCTTTCGCATTTGGTACCCATGTTGTGAGTCCTCTCTTAAATTCGGGAGTCCCCCTTTAGTCCTGCCATGTTCTTGAGCAAGAGATTCATACTCCTCTTGAACTTTATGCTGGCCATTCCACCGGGACTCCCTTATGTCAAGTTGTAATTGCATTAGCATGAGCTTTTCCTGCCTTATTGAGCTTTATGCCGGCTTCCTTGACATTGCATTTCATCCATATAGCCCAAGCTTGTCTCATGTCTAGCCATGCAGAGCCATTTTATATATCTTTTGCAGCTTGGTTCCCTTTTTTTACCAAGAGGGGATTTTCCCTTGAGTGTCGATATCCTACACATGTGTCCTTGCATTGAGCATAGGTATGTTCCACTGCTTGGAACTAGTTTTTTTTCCCCTATGACATAAGTCTCCTCCTAGTCTGTAACTATAAAGCAGTTTTATTCTTTTTCAATATTTTTAAATATTTGAAAAAGTCCAAAAAAAACAAAAAACAAAAAATCCGAACAAGGAAAGATGTTATCTTTGGCAGCTGTCAAGTCATGTCTCCTTCGAATAGAGCACTGTATGTCACACCCATTGGTTGGGTTTATAGTTTGATTTTAGGAGTTGTACTCATTTATCTGAGTTTATCTCCATCGATTGGTTAAGCTTCCAATCCCCATGGAGCCTTTGTCGATGCCTCCTGTGTTGCAGAGATGTCCCAGTTTGTATATCAAGTATATGCTACCTTTATTCAGTCACCATACGTTGTTATGATCTTGTTTGAAGGAATTTGAAACCTGAGTCGGCCATTCCTCAGTTATCTTGACTTTGCATGTCAGCCATTCTTGGTACAGTTACTGGTTCACGCACCTTATGAAGGAGTCCTTCCACATTATGCAGCTTTGCTGAGTACCTCATGTTGGATGATGGGGGATGCCTTAATGCCCTCCTTCCGGTGGATTTCATCCCATCAAATTTAGATCATTTATTTTGGGATTGGAATCTAGAGTCATTTTGAGTGACTTGAGACTTGCATTCATCAATGGCAGGTTCTCTCACCATCGACAGTCTTTGGGAATACATCATTGTCCCCTGATCGATGGATCCTTTCAATTGTTTGACCTCAAAACATTTATTCACACTTGTTAGTTTGCACTCTAGTACTTTGATTTCCATTTTCATTATCGGTGGGTGATCTCGTGTCTGTTAACGATATACATTAATGACCGCTAATCAGACGATGGACTACTATGTTCAACCTTGACACCTCTATTCACATAGTAGGACATGTACTCGTAGCGGTTTGTGTAGAAGACTTTCTAGATTGGTGGCATCTCTTATATGCTACCTTCTTGATCATGCCAGTGTTCATGAGATTTCAGCTCTCATGACTTGATTCCAGTATATGTCAGACATTTCCAGCCATTATGGAGATCTTGATCCATTATATATCTTCAGCCATTATGGATATCATGGTCCTTTATATATCTTCATCATGGATATTCTGATCTATGTATATTGTATGTGGCGATGACCACTTATGTGATATCTTATATCATGCCTATTCATGGCCATTGTACTCTTATGTATCTGGTACTGCTATATGTATTTGCAGTTATGTACAGAGTTCTATCATTGTACTATGCTAATTGGCTAGCTGGTCTTCCATTTGGGATCCTTCATCACTCCACTTCTAGGATGGACTTATAATGTATTTCGGCCATCGTATGACCCCTCTGACCTCACACATTAGGGGGCATCTGTTATAGCTGATTTTACCACTCCAAGTGAATCACACTTGTATGGCCTTTCCCCTATCCCTCTGCAAACTCCTTAGACCCCTTGGACCATTTTTTTTCCCTTGATGTTTCCTTGACCATCCCTAAAAACATGTGAAAATCCATATACGCGACTTTTAAACCCCTGATCGCGTATATACGTGGGTTTGACCTCTAAAACCACGTACATTGGGATGTGTACAAAATCCAAATCCTTTTGGAGTTTTCCTTGACATGGATCCAACTCACTTGACTCCTGACCTTCCCTATGCCTTGAGATCACTCGGATTCAACCTTTCATTACCCCTTTGAAAATATATATAAGGAACTCTATGGTACATTGAAGGAATATGAGAGAATTGAGAGCAAAGAAACTATAGTCCATTGTTGCCGGAACTTATGCTTGAGTCTACATCCCTTTGTCCCTTGGAGCACTTTTGTGTTCTTCCCAAGCTTGCCTTTTGTTTGTGAGCTTTCTATCGAGAGATGGATGATTGAGGTGGTGGAGGCCCAAGTGGGGGATTCAGTTTCTCCAATTCGCAGACGTGCCGACAGAGGTTGTATCCATTGTAATGTCTGATTTTATATTAATAGAAATATATTTTCCTGTCCAATAATGTATGTTTGAATGAATATTTTATCCATGGGATGTTTTCAAATGCTTATACATTGTTGATTATATATGCTAGAATAGATCTAACACTATTATATATAGTATGCTTGTATTGTTTACTTGTTGTTGAGGAAGTAATCTATCAATTCAAGATGAAGTTGGAAAGCTCAATGGGGATCTACTTCAACCGTCCGGAATAAGGTACGAGGTCTGATCCTTCAATGTTAGATATTTAATTTCTATTGCATATAGGAAATGATTGATTTCTGGAGTCAAGCTGTCTGTTGTGGTACCCCAAGCCATAGGAATTTCTCTCTATAACAACATTGAAATGATAACTATAATTATGTATATAATAATGCAACTAATTTTCATGTTGATATGACTCCCTATCACATAGTGTGCACAGATGTTCATAAGATATTCCAATCCTATTTTTAAAATAAATATGCAATAGGGGAAACTCAAAATTATTGCATGCTTGGTCGAATCTAAATAATATAAATGCTATTGTTATCATTTAAATAAAAGTAGGTTATTCAAATCATCAACTCAAAAAGAGAAAGATAATGAAACTTCTTCATGGTTACTAAATCACTTCAGTTTAGTAGAAAAAATATTAGAAATAATCATTTTCTTTAAATTCTACAATTGTCACTATGTAGCACACAAATAACTTCCATGGGTTATCTTTCAATAACCATATAATCCTTGCAATAAGGTAAAAACTATATTTTCAGCAGATTGAAGGATCATAGGATTGAATCTTTATGAGCGAGTACAAAGTGAATTCAAGTCCCCAAATCATCAAAAGGAATACTTTTCTTCTCAAGTTCCCCAATCAAGGATTGGGATACAATTTAAAATAAAGGGAATTCCCATGTGAACCAAATATTCATTGGTCCTCAAAATATTCCTATAAATGGAAGTGATTTGGTATCATTTGAAAGAAGAGAAGAACTACAAGGAAATGATGGATTAATGGGATTCATATCATAAGTTTCACTCTTTCATATCTACAAATTACTAGCCCCATCCTTTCTTTATTTCCTTCCTCAATGAGATAAGTGTTCTTCATTCACCATTGTTAAAAAGAGATTTCAATAAGTGAAAGGTCCCATCTGAAGGAGAGTGGTTAATGCCAGTTGGACTAATGTATGAATATTATTGTTTCTATTCATCATTTCATGTTTGAATCACATTATTGTAGTTAAGATTGTATAATGATTTCTTCTATGGTTACTATTTCTTTGTTTTAATTATGATACTCTTGTGGTAATCCACTTCTAACCATTGTGAAAACTATGAATCATAACCGAATTTCAAAAAGGGTTTTTTTTAACCAATGCAATAAAATTTGAAAAATAGATTCATGACTCCAGATAGGTTTAGATTCACTTAAATATTGCTTCTTAATTTTTTGTAACTCTTGTATTGCCTCTTCATGTTAGCATTCTTTGTTTACATTCACCCAATAAGCCTCATGAATATATAGGTGTTTTAAATTTTTAGTAGTTATCAGTTTCTTGTCTTACATAGCTAATTTTATTTGTGTCATGAAAAACTTGCAAATAATTCTTCAAATCTTGTTTAATTTAGTAGTGTTTGACTATATTGCAACATAAATATTATTTTGGAAAATTTAACTACTATCTAGTTTTATTCCACGAAGTGCCACCAAATTTCCAAAAAAAAACTTTGTGTGTACATAGGTTAAGTACCTTTTTGAACAATTATGCATAGTCCTATTATATTTGCACATAAAATGTTCTTGTGAATAGCTAAAGTGCCTTTATAATAAATTATATCAATCCTTACAATATTCCCACAAAGAAATTTCTTTTAATATCATTGACTACCATCAAAATAACTTACCATATTATCCAAACAAAATCCCACATGAGAAGGTCAAAAATAATTTTTTTTGCCCATTAATTGAGTAATTTCACTTTCTTTGAGAGATAGATTTTATTTTTTGGGGGAATTATAGGTTGTTTCTCCTATGAATTTGCATTTTGTTATCTATCTAATGATTAAATACTATAGAGGATATAGGATGGAATCAAAATTATTCATAATAAACTCATGTATGGTTTGTTATTATGGAATAGCTAGGTAGTTTTAAATGCTCAGTGCATGTAGTATTTTTTGTTCTTTTACAAAAGTTAAAATTGCATATCATTTCGAAGATATCATATTATTTATATGTAATTTTTTATTGGCGAATCGAAGCTAATAATAATCTCTTTTTGACACATTAGATACAATACAAAACTTTAAAAAATAAACATCTATGATTTTACATGGATACTTTGAGATACATGCATAACGAGCCTTGTTCTTAGAAAAAAGACGAAAGGTAGGAAATTGAATCACCTTTTCGAATATCTCAATTTTATTGATTGAAAATTTTAATAATTAGAAAAATATTGATTTTTTCTATCATTGTGAGCTTATTTTTTTAGCCAATGATAATGTATGTGTCTATGTTGGTGTAACCTTTCAGTCATAAGTGATGGAATTAATATACAAAAAACGATAAACATGTAGATAACAAATAGAACTAGCGTGTCATTATTTGTCTGGAAAAAAATTAGAAATTTTTTTTTTTATAATTATCTATGTGATGAAACCTAAAAATTTGTACACCAAGTTTGGTGTATATTTTGAAGGTTTTAAGGTCTTTTTGAACTTCATCAAATTACATGTTTATAATCTACAAAAAATTCTATGTATGCCTACAATTTCATTATCCATGATTATCTGTAATACATTGTAAAGAGTAATGAAACTGAAATGTACTTTTCAGAGAAATTAGGTACACTATCCAAAATATTTTAAAGAGAATTCAAAGCTTTGACATTGAAAAGATTCTTTCTCAACACCCTCATTTATAATGGATTTCACACTGACTTAATGGTTATGAGACAAATGGGAAGGATCAAGGGAAGAGATATTATGTTGTGATAGGTTAAAAACATATATATGTGGTTTATTAATATGGTTTGGCCAAGCAATTTTCACAAACAGTTCACATGCCTCCTCGTTCAGTACTTTGTCTAATTTTGAAACTAGGGAAAAGTAGTAAACTAGTCTTCATTGGTTTTATTCCAAACACCACTGAACCTTTCCAAACTTATTATAAAAGGAACCTACGGGATTTAAAATATAATAACATACCTCATACACTTAATGGTCGAATCATAAAATTCATTTTGACATGTTATTCAAGTTTTCACAATTTGAGCCAATTTCTAGCTTTGAACTAGTGAAACCCAAGCTGATCCAAATGCACCCAAATGACTTCAAATTGTGTATGGAAGGGACTGAGGGGTATTAGGGAATCCTAATGCATAATATGAATTATCATAAACTTTCAAAATAATTATGAAAATTTATTTAACCTTAGGTAAAGAATTTCAAAAACAATAGGAAAATTGATGTTAACACCCCTGAGGGTATATGCCACTTTTTCCTTTCCAGATAAAATAGAACCCTCCAAAAATTCAGAATAATGTATGGGTATGCATATTATACATAAATGTATGTAAATATTCATGTTTATTAATCATTTCAAACTTATTATTAGGTGCAACATCTGTATGGTAGCGTTCATGGAAATTGCTTATGGGGAAATTTCATTACTAGCTTAAGTTTAGCACATGAGCCATAGTATAAATGGTTCAAATAGTAACATGAAATATAATGTACATATAAATAATAATAAAAATTTCCCCAAAAACATTAAAATCATGTATATGTTGTCATACAAATATGATATAAAACTCTTTCAAGCTTGAAACCAAATTCATGAAAACTAGTTATTCAAGAGCATGTGAATGGAATCCTTTCACACATGAATTTCTTATATTTTGAATTACATAGAATATATACATAAGATTACATATCCATACATAATATACCCAATATTTTTCATCAAATATATTCATCAAATAATAAGAACCACTCCAACAAGTGCCCTATCCATGAGAGTATGGGGGAATGGAGAACAAGGAATTAGAGAATATGGAGATAGATGAGAACTTGAGATGTTTGAAAATTAAACCTGAAAATAAAAATCCTTAATTAAAATCCAATCATAGGTATTAATGGCCTCTCTATAAACCAACTTGGATAGGAATCCAACTCCCTCGAAATGGTTCACAAGCAAGGAGAGTGAACACTCACCGTGCAATGGAAAAGTGAAAGCTCTCCAAAATGACAAAGGGATAATTAAAAATGATCAAAATATCCTCCATTTTGGATTCATCCTCTTTTAATAAAATCCTTTTCATCATTTCCTTCCAATAAACTTGAACTAGCTTCCCATTAGTTCATTAACTTTAATTAGTGTTAATCTAGGCCATTACATTAACCCAAGTGACACTTATTTTGACTTTGTTTTCTCTCCATTCCTTCAATTCCACTTGGAAATCTTCATGAATCTTCCTTGGGCCCCACACACACCTCATACACCGTCTTGGATCAATTATAATTTCTTACATCTCATAGATGTCATAGTTTTAAGAGAATTTGTCATGACTACCATAAGGTGTCATAGAGTTGTCATAACTATATTAATGACTTTCCTAGTTTCCATAGAATACTGTCATTGCCTAAATTTAGCCTATTACTCTTCATCCACCACCTTCTAAGCAACTCCTTCCTCCAAATTCGAATTTGAGGATGATGCCATGTGTAAATAAGGAATATTCCGTCATGTGGATCCCACACATCCACTTATGTGCCTCCATGGACAACTAGGACCCATTGCCACTTCATTTTGGAGAATTTAATATTTATTCCATAATTTATCAACCCATTATCCACCTTTCATAAATATGAGTTCTAATTTACATGTGAAACAATACATATCGAGACTTATTCCAAGAGGTTGAAACTGAAGGACAAAAACAAAAGTTATAACACCGAAGACGGTGTTATGTTTTAAGGGGAGCTGAATTAATTATTGTTATTAATTATACTAGAAAATAATTTGATCATTATTTTATTATTTTTCATATAAAAGTCAAGAATAAAAAATTTTGTAATAAAACATTTTTTATTTAATAAAATACACTAAAGGGGAACAAAAGTGGATATCGTTGTTGAATAGTGTTTGCTGATGCACAAGAGGAAAATACAAGTGGCAGGAGCACTAAGTGAGAACTTAAGACACATGAGTCATCATCCCCAAAAATTAGGTTTGCACTCCTAGTTGAGTGCTAAAGAGAAGGATGCTCATAAATGACCAAGTACTAGGAAAAATACTATATAATAGTATGTCCATGAGCACTAGGAGGTTAGCATAGGATGGGTATTAACATCTATGAAATGCAAGAGATGGAACATTGAAGGATTTTTCTCTTGTGGTTCAGCAAACATGCTTGGAGTTTCTAGCACAACTAATTTGGCTTCTCTGGGAGTTGGTTGGGAGGAACAACTTCTCCACTTTTGTTCTTTCATCATTGGTGCCATATTCGTACTCTTTTTTCTTATTATTGATTTTAGTTGCAGTGGAATGCGAATGTTAATGTTGAATTGCAGTTATACTTCCAGGAAGTAGTGTTTATGCATTTTTTTAGAACAATTATCCAACTTTTTCTACAGTATATTGGATATGTATAATGTTATATTAATTCCTAATACATCTAATATTGGGGATTTGCACTTGCATCAAGGATTGCTAGTAATGTTATTACTATAGCAATTAGTATTTCATTCTTAGCATAATTATTTAGGTCTAACTATTGTTGATTTGTTATGGTTTCAAATCCAATACTTGAATGATTTAAAATCGATGAGTCTACATTCTACGGATTGAATCCTCTGTTTTAAACTGTATCATGTATTCCTACATTTAACTATTTTTTTCCTAATTGTATTGATTTTTCTTAAATATTCCTTAATTCTGAATTATGAAATATGAATGTCGACATAATCGTTAATGCTTGTCTTAGTATAGATCTGTATTATTCAATGTTCTGATTGAAATCCATTTTTCTATAGAGAAACCTTAATTAAACCTTACAGATCTCATAAGAGACTTACTACAGTTAGTTATATGTTTATCACTTCATGTTCAAATGGCGGAATCAAGAAATGTTTTAATCATCAAGATAATGTCCAAATCTAGTTGATTTGATAGTAAAACAAACCCACAAATCAAACCAAAACCCTTTGAATCTACATTATTAAAGAGTTAATCCCCAAGTTTAGTCGTTGATCCGCAAAGAAAATAAGATCGACGATCGAGATCGAAGCTGCAAGAATATCAACATCTAACAGAAGTTGAAAAAGGTTAATTGCATAATGATAAATTTTTAGGTTATAGTGTAAAATATGCAATCCACAATCTATAAAGAAAATTAGATTAACAGTCGAGATCGAAACTGCAAGAAGATCAACGACTTACAAGAGTTGTAGAAGGTTAATTGTGGAAAGATGATTTTGTAGGTGAAAGTGTAAAACCCACAATCCACAATATGCACTACAGAAGGTGTTGATATGCAAATAAAATTGGATCGATGGATGAGATCTAAGCTGTAGGGAGATCGAAGGTTCACAAGAATTGTGAAAGAACAGTTTGGAAAATTTGGATGGTGCACCTGCAATCCACAATATGCATTGTGAAAGGAATTGATCTTAAAAGGGAGTCAGATCGAAGGTGGATATTGAAGCCACGAAGGGATTGATGTCTCACAAGGGTTGTGGTAGCTTCATTATGGAATGCACAAGGAATTCAGATCAATGGTGGAGATTGAAGACGCAATGAGATCAACGACTCACAGGAGCTGCAGAAGCTAAATTATGGAAAGATAATTTTATAAGTTTAAAAATTTTACCTGCAATCCACAATAAACAATGTTAAATTGTAGATTTGTAATGAAAGAAAATGGACAGTTTAGATCGAGGCCACAAGGAGATCAACGGCTCACAGTTAATGCAGAAGCTAAACTGTGAAAAGGTAATTTTATAAGTTTAAAAATGTAACCTGCAATCCATTATCCAAATTATGGAAGAATATTTCTTTAATGTTAAATTGTACGTCCACAATACACAATCCGCATTGAATAAGGGTCGTTTTGAAAGACTAACTGCGGAAGGTAATGTATCGAATTAAAAAAAGGATCACACCCACAATCCGTAATCTGCATTGCAGAAGGGTCACTATGGGAGGTTGGTTGTAGAAGGTTAATTTGTTTATAATCTACATGATCCCCACAACCCACAAGCAGCAGTTGCGGAAAGGTCCTTGCAGAAGGAAACTTGCGGAATGTGGAAGGATAATTGCAGAAGTAATAGTAAACTTACAAAAAGGTTTAAGAGTGAAGTGTTTTGAAATCTATTTTGGTTCATAATTGGATTCTGAGTTTAGGAAAGAATGATCAAACATCTAATGTGAATTTAGTGCAATAAAATCTCAAAATTCAAATAATGTTCTGTTATAGTTAGGGTTTTTAATGATTTGTCTGTAGATATATGCTATATAATTTTTTTTATGGTTTTGACGTTTGTAATAATATCAATAAAGTATTTCTCTATTATGCATCTGAATAGAGTATTGACCTATGATGCATCTAAATAAAGTATTGATCTATTATGCATATGAATAAAGTATTGATCTAGTATGCATTATGCACCTAAATATAATATGGATTTATTACCCATCTATTTGATAAACATTCCTATTATGTTTTCAAATCTACATATTCTTTCCTATTACTATATTCATGCATGGCAAATAACCTGATTTAGTAATTGTGGGTTCCTAACGAATCTTTGTTTGGAGATCCATACTCGAAACGAGACTTCATACTTTATGTGTGGATTAAAACAATTAGGAATTGGAACAAAATATATAATTATAGGGTATAGAATGAGTTTCTTATGTCCACAACGTAGTATTATACTATAAACTATTCAAAAAGCATAATCATATTATATACTAGCACAAGTTTAGTTATTTTACAATCACGGTAGAGAGAAAGAACATTTTCTAACTATTATGACAATTTCATAGAAATATCGCCAAGACAAAATGAATCAAATATTACATTCAGGTACTAGAATTTGGTTAAGAGCAAAGAGGCCTCCATAGAACTAAAAACATTTTAAATACATCTCATTTCATAAAACCCCCAAACAGATCGAGAATGCCTAAATCGGGCCTAATGGTGATCTAAGGGAATATCCACATATACCCTATATAGAATTATAAATATATATTTATGCAATATATGAAACCATAAATATTTAATTATACAAAGTATTGAAATCACAAATACTCCTTATATTAATTAACTAGCAGTCCCTGACTTATTCAAAGGTATGAACATAAATTTTTGATTGTTGTAAGAATCTAGTTCCTATCTTCCCAACTAAAATGGGGATTCAATCGCTATCTTATTAAAACGAAATCTACTATAGAATTCGAATTGAGATTTCAAATCTGTTATAATTAATTGAAACCACTTAAATATCCATTCATGGAAGTAATACCATTGTTAGACGGAGGCCTTTAAACAAAAATCATGATAGGAGCTATCATTTAACATTCGTTTCCTAAATTTACAAAAATATAGGGATTTCCTTAAACATTCCAAGTAATGCACTAATACTAGAAAACACTTCACCAAGAATTTGGTACAAACCCTAAGGGTTGTTTATATATATAATGTTGAAAAAATGGTTTTTGAAATCCTTGTGGTTGTAATACCATCAATGATGGCATCCACCATCTATTAAAACCCACAACATTTAAATAGGATCACAATCCAAGGTGGACAGAAGTGGTGATAATCCCAGCAGTGATGGAACCCACAATAATATTTGTAACATCCCCCAAAGAATGAACATTATTTAGTAATTTTAATTATTTAGAATTATTGTTTAAATTGAATAAAACTGGCTAGATATGAACTATGCCAATAATTCCTAGAAGGACTCACGTAATAAGAAATTATGGTTAAATTAAAAATAGGGATGAATGGTAGCAACCATGTTATATGAGGAGATCATGCATGCAAGTGTAAGGGACAAGGAAGGGTTAACCTTAGTGAAGTTAAAACAAGTGTCAAAAGTGCACTTATGGCATTAGACACACCCTAAAATTAGGAATTTTGTTAGATGCAAAAATTCCATGAGGAATTGGCTTCTTAAGAAAAATACCTAGGTAAAAATACACTATAAGAAGGAAGCATATGAGGGAGGAACGACACTTAGTATGCTGGAAAGGAATACTTGTTGTGTGAGAACTCTATTTTAGGCAAAATATTTATGTATGAATCACATAGATCTAGAATTGAGGTTAATAGTCCTTACTTTAGGCATGCATGGTTGAGCTCTGGGGTGATCAAGGGAATACAACATCATTGGAAATAATATACAGTTGGGTGGGATGTGGTTGTTCCTACTACATTCGAATAAAAAAACTATATTTCTTTAAAGTATTTGATTGGTATAGTTTTAATGCTTTTATTTTAACTATGTATAAACATTCAATCATTGAGTTTCTCGAAATATTATGATCATTATTATTCTAGTAAAATGGAATTTATATAATTGGTATAAGAGTGGGACTTTTGAATTCTCATGCTAAGATAGATGAAGATATGAAATGTATTATTACTATGCTAGTATCAGTTTTAAACGGAAGTTAATAATATCATTATTAGATAAAATCATTCTTCATATTATAATATATTGTTGAATGAGAAATGATGCAAAAATGATTATTAGTTTAAAGCATAATTTGCAGGCGCTTTATGGTTTAATGGTAGAGGTAAAACAAGTGATAACATGGAGTTATAACAGTTATGTATTTTCCTGGTGTTATTTGAAATACTAGTATTGCAACTTATCATTAGTTTTTCTTTGGGGTTTTAGGTTCTTAAAATTTTATAATTACCTACTCAAGTATTTTGGCTACGCCTAAGAATCGCATGTAAGGAAAACAATAAAAGGAAGAGTATGGTAAATAAATATTAGTCACGGTTTAGGTTAAAATGTGGTTAAGAACAAAACCCAAGAGTGCACTAAACTAGATGGGAGGTCTCTTGTTAATGGCATCTGATGCCTTGATAATTACTAGATCCAAGTTAGGCAACATGAAGACCTGTTTTGTGAAGGGTTCATCCTACATCGGTTTACTTCTATTCATTTTATTAACCCATATTTTTCCTTCCTTAGAAAAAAAGTAAAAGAGAATTTATGCACCTTGCATTCGAGCCCTAACCCACAGTGTACCATTTTTTATTCAATGTTAACCACATCATAGAAATGTGATGTAATCTTCTTTAAAACATAGAAGTGGGGTTAATAAATCTACAACCTGAAACTATTGCAGGGTAGTTGATCTCCCAACATGTAGGGTTTTTGAGTAGATATGGTGTTAAGTTCACTTCCATCTTAGGTGTTTCAGTGGTAGGATTTTTCCCTTGTAGATACACTAAAACCTTAAACACAATGGATCAGGACGAGTTGTAACCTGATTAGATAAAAAAAATAGGTCCACTACAAACTAGAACTACATATGTACTACCATCTGATAGAAAAGATAAGTTTAATAACTAGTTAATACAATAGAACACAAAGAGCTACGATCTAGTCTCCTAAATCGATAATACCCAGATCCAGGAAACAATAGTACAATAAAAGACAACACAAGATACAAACTATATTTGAATCATTAATATTGAGGTCTAAGCAATATTAATGCAGTGAAAACAACTCAGGCTACAAGTTAATTCATAATCAATAATATCCAGGACCAAGAAATGATAAAACCATAAAAACAACAAGGAGACATGAGATACTTTTGGATAAACAATACAAGGTCCAAAGTAGTGTCTAAATACACGATAAAGGAAATTCATTACAACTCAAGTATAATCATTTACAATTATAATATTAGAAAATAGAGTTATCATTTTCAAAACAAACCATAAAAATACAGTGAAACTTCCAGAGCTACAAATTTCTTGCTGGGTCGAGATACCCATTTTAAACATCATATATATATATACAATGAAGGGAAATCAAAGTATTTTGACTTAATTTGTAATCATAAATATAAACAATATTATATCATCATTAACATATTATAGGTTATAGTTCAAGTTGAAACATGGGGTCACACCGAAATTGAAAACCTTACTATATTCCAATGTTAGGGAAGAAATATCCCACTACAATTAAAACACCCAAAAAAAAACTAAAAAAATACTTCCTCTATGGAGGAGGCTTAATTCCATCCTAAGTTTATAAGCAAGATAAATACCAGCCACATTTTTTGCCGAAAAACCAATTAAGGTCATGTCCATTCCCTGGCAGAACTCAATATAAGCCCCATCATACTTGCATGATTTCCTCTTACCCATCGAAGTAAGACAATATGCGGTTGGTGTATTTCTTACCCAGAGGAACGATGTGTGCTCGAGTTCCTTCGAGAACATTTAACATAACTTTCAACCATCATTTAAGATTAGTTCATTCGTGATAATGTAATACTATCTAGAAAGAGAAATTGTAAATGTATGACATGTTTATCTCACTGTTAGTTGAACCTGTAAAGAAGTCGGGAGAAAAGAAAAAATGTTCCTACGTGAACAAAAATATCAAACCAGGAGAATGGAGACTCATTTGTTTGGGGTCTCTTGGTCACTAATTAAAATATTCGGGATACACACTTCGTTCTAGGTTTGAACCTGTAACATTTTACCACTCGTAGCAGATCCAAAAACAACATTATCGTAGAAAACCTACAGTGGAAAAGTGGAATAATGGTCGGTTGATGCCTTAACACTCTTCAAAGGTTTTAGCTCTAGAGGGTACAATCTCATTGATTTGAGTGGAATGACAATCCTCTAGAGAATTAATGAAAATAGCCTTTCAAAAATCCAAGGTATTGTACGATGCATGGATTGGACAGAGTTATTACGGTAGTTATTTAAACTCTCAAGGCAGGTTGGTGCTAGCTTCAACCTCTAATATGGTAACAAACCATTTTTTGAAAGTCAAATATTTGGGTAAATTTTATCCTTTCCTCACAGCGATGGAATCCTTGCTAGAAAAATTACATTTAGTTACGATAGAAACAACATTAGTTACGAACCATGGCTTAAAATCGAGAAGACATGTTGAAACAAGGTCGTGAGGACCCCATGTATAATAAAATGGGTGTAAAACTATGCTTATTGGGTAAAAAAAACTAAAGGTGGAATTTGAAGATTAGTCTTGTAGAACAAACACACCTACAACAAAACTTTAATTTTTTTTACTAAGCATGTGTTTGATAAAGGAAGTAAAGTAAATAAAATAAATGGTTTAATATATAGGACCTTATACCTGAACTAATATACATATGCATCCCAAGTGTTAATTCACACCTGTCATAAAAAATTGTTAATGGTGTCAGCCAAAGCTAAGTAAACAATAGACCAACCAATGAAATTTTTACCTTGCTGCGAAAATAAACATTTAGGCTTTTAAAACCTTTGCTTTACAAAGTAATAAATTTTTTCCTGGAATACTTATTGCATAAATCGTAATAATGTGTGTGTGTGTGTGTTATATGGTATCACAGGCACATGTTCAATTCGGTTTCCTATGGAAACATCTAGTTTCCGCTGAACACGCTAAAACGATATTCTAACAATAAAAATTTTGTTGTTTCTATATCTATGCATAATTTTTTATTTTATAGGACAAAACAATGGATTCACATAATGAAAATTATGGAAAACCTAAATAATATGATCATGCAAAACATACGACACAACCATAATAAGAACATTTCGAAGCTAGTCAACTACTTAAAACAATGAGAAAACTGATTGTGGAAATACAGAGTTTTATAATGGTAACGAACAACTAAAGAAGGCTCATTAAAAGAAACAGGAAATTAATGAAATATTAATACAAATTTTACATTAAAATAATAATGGTAAGGAACAACAAACAAAGAAAAAGAAGGACGAGGATATTGGTGAAAGCTCTGAAAGAAAAGATAACTCCTCCAATGCGACCCAAAATTCTGAAAATCATATTAAGTCCGTCGAAAAAAGAAAAGTAGACCATCTAGAAGGAGAATTCAACAAAATTAAAACAACGAGTTTTGATGGAGAATCAAAGATTGGGAAGAAGAGAAATCTTGGTTGATGGACATGAAAAATTATTTTCAAATTTTCGACTACTCCAACAACATGAAGGTATGGATGGGAGTTTAGAATATGAAAGGGAAGGACAGTGTTTGGTGGAAGGATCTCAACATTTCCAATGGGTTAAAAGAAAAGAATCCTGAATCCAAGGAATTTAAGAAATTATTTAAGAAGCAATATCTATCGGAAAGTTATTATGAGATAAAAATAAAGGAGTTTTATGAGTTAAAACTCGGCCAAATGACCATGGAGGATCCCATAAATAAATTTATGTATCTACTACGGTTTGTACCTTATATCGAGGAAGAAAATGTGAAAGTTCAAATGGTCCTAAGTTGTTTTCCAAAGTCTTATAAAGACCAAATCAAGTTCAACAACCCAAAAACCTTAGATGAAGTGATAAGAAATGCAAGGCTATGTTTTGAACAATATAAACAAAGGAATGACACCTCCAAAGTGTGGAAGGATAAAAAGAAGGAAAGATTCAACCAGTGGAAGAAGGGATTCAGACCACCACCTTTTAGGAATATGCCAAGAAATTCTCAAGGGAATGCCTATAGCATAAATGAATAGATGCAGCAGAAAGGTGTTATACCTACTAACCTTTTATTATAAGGGACTATTGGGGCCCCTAAAGAATCGCTGAAATTTTGGGAGTGTGGAGAACCCCATTTTCAATGAAACTTCCCATGCTTCAATGAAGAAAAAAGAGTTGTACACAACCTACAAGAAGATTCTACCATTGGGGAAATTGGTAAAACCTTCCACATAATTAATGTAGCCCTAGAATATCGACAGGAAGATCACCAATATGAAATCGTGCAAATTGAAGGTAAAATTTCTAACCATACACTTGGTATATTAACTGATCTCGGAGCCACTGTAAGCTACATCACTCCCAATATGATGGATCACTTCCAACTCACTAAGGTGAAGCATTTGAAATTATAGTTGGTTCAACTAGCCATTGGAGCTAAACAAAAGGTAACTGATTTTATTGTTGATTATGAGGTTAAAATACAAGGTCATAATAATAGAATTAGCCTGAATGTTTTACCTCTAGGGTTGTACGATATGATAATTGACATGGATTGGTTAGAGAAGTATAAAGTAGTGTTGAATTGTTTTACTAGAACTTTTACATATATTGTTGACGATCAAATTATTAGAATGGTAAATGGCATACCTAAACATGTCTCTATAAGGAATATTTTTGCTATGCAACTAAAGAAATCTATGAGAAAAGGCTACAATATTTATGCGGTTCGGGTAGCTGACCTACTCATTAATAAAAGTCAAGCACCTGTAAGTGAACACCCAGTTTTAAGTGAACCTTCAGATGTGTTGCTGGAAGAGATACCATTACTACCCCCTCAATGGGAAATAATTTTTCCATTGAAAATTTACCTGGATCCGCGGCGGTATCAAAATAACGTACCGAATGAGAATTCTCGAACTAACTAAATAAAAGATTTAGAAATAAGAACTATTAGATAAATTCTATATAAGACCTAGTGTGTCACCCTAGGGAGTACCAGTTCTATTTTTTAAGAAAAAGGATGGGACCTTATGACTTTGCATCGACTATAGGAAGTTAAACAAGGTAACCATTAAAATAAGTATCCACTACCATGAATCAACGATCTATTTGATCAAGTAGGGGGAGATGTAGTCTTCTCAAAATTATATTTTTGATCTCGATACCACCAAACCAGAATTAAAAATGAAGACATCAACAAAGAAACCTTCAGGACTTGTTACAGACACTACAAATTCGTAGTAATTCCTTTCAGTTTAGCCAATTATCTTGCCACATTCATGTGTCTAATGAATAGTATGTTTAACAAGTACTTAGATCGTGTGGTATTAATTTTCGTTGATTATATCTTAATTTACTCCAAGATGGAAGAGGAGCATCAAAAACAATTAAGAATTGTTATAAAAACCCTAAGAGATCATCAATTGTCTGCTAAATTTGAAAAGTGTAAATTAAAAAAAAAAAATCGGTATTTATATCACATTATCTCTGAGAAATGAATCACGGTGGATCAGCAAAAAATAAAACCTATTTCAGATTGGTTAGTGCCTAAGGATGTAGATGATATTTGATCCTTCATGGGACTCACTTGTTAATACCGGAGGTTTATCTAAGGATTCTCAAAAAATTTCTATCATATTACCTGTTTACAGAAGAAAGGACGAAAATTTCTTTAGACCCCAAGGTGTCAAGAAATTTTTGAAAACCTCATAGATTTGTTAACCAAGGAACCTATTTTAAAAGTTGTAGACCCTTATAAGAACTATACGGTTTGTATAGATGCTAGTAAAAAGGGGATGGGAGGAGTGTTATCTCACTGAAGGACATGTGGTATGTTACTAGTCCCAGAAATTGAAAGAAAGTGAATGAAACTATGTAGTTCACGATATAGAACTAACGAAGGTAGTGCATGATTGAAAGATGTGGCATCATTACCTATTAGGAAAAAATTTCCTTTTGTTAACAGATAATACTTGCGTAAAGGATGTATTTACACATCCTAGACTTAATGACAGGAAAGCAAGGTGGATGGCCTTCCTGAGAGAATTCAACTTCAATGTAAAGCATATTAAGGGTAACAAAAATAATGTCGAAAATGCACTTAGTCGAAGATATCATGAAGTATATGAGGTAATAATGAGCCAACTGGAAAGTGATATCGTAAATAAAATAAAAACAGCAAGTGAGAAGGATGTTGAATATGTAAATATGCTAAATAAATTACACAAAAATGAAATAAATTTAAATGGGATAGAATTCAAGGTTGACAAAAAACGCCTCATTTGGTTTAAGGATAGATTGTACATTCCCAATATTATAGAAATAAAACTATTTAATTTAAATGAGATGCATGAAACTCCTTTTGGAGGACATCCAGGATATCATAAAATGATAGCCGCCCTCAGGAAGCAATTCTTTTGGCCAAGATTAAAAGCATATTTATTCGATTATCTATGTAAATGCTTGGAATGTCAACATGTAAAATTCAAGCATCGACATTCAACAGGTTTTTTATAGCCTTTACCAATTCCTAAATGGAAATGGGAAGTTATCTCTTTGGACTTCATCACAGGTTTTCCAAAAACAACATGACTCTATTGTTGTAGTGGTAGATAAATTAAGCAAATATGCACATTTCATTCATGTGAAATTAACTTAAAAAGTAATTAATATTGTATAAATATCCTTGAAGGAAATATTTTGATTGCACGGGGTACCAAATATTGTAATCTCAGATAGAGATGTTAAATTCACGTCAACTTTATGGAAATCTTAGTTTGCAGGTTTAGAAACCAAAATAAACGTCAGCACTAGTTATTACCCTGAAATGATGAGAAAGTAGAATGTACAAACTAAGCGATTGAAGACATGTGAAGGGTGAACATCATGGAAAAACCTACTAACTGGGAAGAGTATTTACATCTAGTGGAATCCTTATAAACCAACGAATATCAAGCATCATAAAAAAAGAGCTCGTTTGATATCCTTTATGGAAATAAGTGTAATACCCCAGTTAGCTTGGATAGCCCAATGGATTCTCTATTGGTAGGACCCAAACTATTATAGGACATGGAACAAATTCTTTGAAAAGTACAAAAAAACTTCAAGGTGGCACAAGATGATCAAAAGAGTTACACTGATTTAAAAATATAGCATAAAGATTATTCTATTGGAGACCATGTATATCTTTGGGTCAAACCAAAAAGGGATCTCTAAAACTAGAGATATGCATCAAATTAGCACCGCATTTTTGTGGACCCTTCCATATCTTGGAAAGAATCGGACCCGTGGTGTACAAGCTTGTCCTTCCGGCTCATTTCAATATTAATAATGTTTTTCATGTTTCATTATTAAAAGGATGTATTCATGATTCCACTCACATTATTGATTGGAATGTGGTACAAGTAGAACAATAAGGCAAATTTCAAGTGGAACCTTTATGCATTATGGACAGGAAAGAAAAAACACTTAGGAACTGAGTCATCACTCAGATAAAGGTGCAATGGAATCACTCTAGCCTTGAGGAGGAAACTTGCGAATTAGAAAAAAGATATTCAATGAAAGTATCGAGAATTATTCCTGGAACCAATGGAAGAGGAATAAAACACTCAGGAAAAGGTTCGCAATAAGGGGGTGAGGATGTAACATCCACCAAAGAATGAACATTTCTTAGTAATTTTGATTATTGTTTAAATTGAAGAAAATTTGTTGGATCTAAAATATGCCAGTAAGTACTACAAGGACTGATGTAATAAGACAATATGGTTAAATTAAAAAATAGGATTGAAGCAGAACAACCATGTTAAATGAGGAGATCATGCATGCAAGAGTAAGAGACAAGGAAGGGTTAACCTCAGGGAAGTTAAAACAAGTGTCAGAAGGGAATTTATGGCACTAGACACACCGTGAAAATCAGGGACTTTGTTCACAGCTAAAATTTTATGAGGAATTGGATGCTTTTGGAAAATACCTAGCAAAAAAACTATAAGAAGAAATCATATGAGGGAGGTAGGACATTGCTTAGTATACTGGAAAGGAATTATTGTTGTGTGAGCACTATATGTCAGGAAATATATTTCTTTATGAATCACATAGATCTAGAACTGAGGTAGACATTCCTTTCTTTTGTAATGCATGGTTTGGCTCGGGGTGATTAATGAAATACAACATAGATGAACCTAATCTACGGTTGGGTGGAGTGTGGTTTCTCCTACTACAATCAGATCACAAAACTACAGGTTTCTTTAAAGTATTTGATCTGTATAGTTTTAATGTTTTTTATTTTGACTGTGTATATATATTCAATCCTTGAGTTCCTTGATAAATTATGATCATTATTATTCTAGGAAAATGGCATAGATATAATTGGTATAAGAGTGCGACTTTTGAATTATCATTCTAATATAGATGAACATATCAAATGTGTTATTACTATGCTAGTATCGGTTTTATACAGAAGTTAACAATAACATTATTAGATAAAAGAATTCATGATTTTCTAATATACTATCAAATGAGAAACAATGCAAAAATGATTATTAGCTTAGATGTATAATTTCCATGCTCTTTATTGTTTAATGGTAGAGGTATTATAGGTGATAACATGAAGTTATAACAGTTATGTATTTTCCTGGTGAGATTTGAAATACCAGTATTACAACTTATCATTAGTTATGTATTTTCCTGGTGAGATTTGAAATACCAGTATTACATAAGACTGCCTTTATTTGTCCTTAGGGAACTTTTGCATATCAGAATATGCCTTCTAGCCTTAAGAACACCAGAGCCACTTTTCAGCAAGCTATGACCATGATCTTCCATGATCTCAAATCAATTATCGAACTATTTTTGGATGACCTTGCTGCTCATTCTCGTATGAGAATGCATCATTCCTATCATTTGAGATTAGTGTTCAAAAGGTTCCGCCATTATTTGTTCAGGTTAAATCCTCACAAGTGCATCTTTTGCATGAAGTATGGTCACTTATTAGGGTTCATTGTCTTCAAGGATGGTATAAGAGTTGACCCTTTGAAGGTAGAGGCAATACTTCAGTTGTCTCCCCGAAAAAACATTAGACATCTTCAATGTTTGCAAGGCATGGAAAACTTCTTACGGAGATTTGTTGTCAATTTTGCCAATTTGACTAGAGGCTTTATGCATCTTTTGAAAAAGGACACCACCTTTTGTTGGGATGAGTGAGCCCAGAAGTCCTTTGATGCGCTTAAATGAGCCTTAGCATCAGCCCCGGTGATTACTCCACCCGACTATAGCCGTGACTTTCTACTTTATGTGGCCGTGTCCATGGAGACGATTGGTATGGTTTTGGTTCAAGAGGATGAGGAGCTCCAAGAGCATGTCATATACTACTTGAGCTAGAACCTTATTGACGTGGAGGTCCGTTATTCCCATGTTGAGAAGCTTTCCTTAGCTACCGTACATGTGAATCAACAGTTGAGACATTATATTCTCCTTCCCCAAACCTTGGTTGTAGCCCATGTCAATATGTTTCAATTTGTCCTCACTCAAAGGATGATTGGGGGAAAGTATAATAAATGGATTGTCATCTTGCAAGAGTTTGATCTCGAGTTTGTTTCGGCAAAATCAAAGAAATCGTTAATTTTTGCGGAGCTTATATCAGATTTTCCAAGCGAGGAGGAGGATATGGTTTGTGAAGATACGTTTTTTGATGAGAACATATTCTTAATATCAACTTTAGATCCATGGTATGGGGACATCACCATATATTTACAAACATTAAAGGTCCCTACTCACCTTTCACGAGATGAACGATGATGATTACATCACGTATCCAAGAATTACCTCATAGTGGATAACACCTTGTACTGCCATGGGGTAGATTCCATTTTACGTTGTTGTTTAACTCATGAGGAGGATGAACTTGTGCTGAATGATTGCCATGAAGGGGCGTGTGGTGGTCATTTATCTGGGCTTTCTACAGCCCAAAAAATATTAAGAGTGGGTTATTTCTGGTCGTCGATCTTTAAATATTGTGTAGATGCGGTCAAGAAGTGCCACCCTTGCTAGGTGTTTGCACGGAATATGCACTCGTGACCCGCCCCGTTACATCCCATCATCACTGTTTGTCCCTTCACTAAGTCGGGGCTTGATTTCATGGATTGCAACCCAGCTTCAGTTAGGGGGCATCATCATATCATAGTGGCTATTGACTACTTCATGAAATGGGTTGAGGCTATGACTACACTTAAATCCAATGGTGATACAACTGCACACTTCATATTCAACTATATTATTACTCGGTTCGGTATTCCGAAGGAGCTTGTCACTGACCATGGCAAGAATTTTCAGAACTGTATGATAGAAGAGTTGGCCTCAAAGTTAGGGTACAAGCAAGATCATTCCTCCTCTTACTACCCTCAAGAGAATGGACAGGTTGAATCAATGAACAAATCACTCAAATCCATTCTCCAATGAACCATCACACAAAGCAAAACAAATTGGCACATTATGGTATATCCTGCTTTGTGGGCTTATAGAGACGCTATTAATACTACCACAGGTTTTTCTCCATATCAGCTTGTACATGGAGTGGAGTCGGTATTGCCGGTTGAGTGTGAGATTCCTTCTTTGAAGCTAGCCATAGAGCTCTTAGCAGACACTTCCCCATTGGAGGAGTGTTTGGTCCACTTAGAGCAACTTGATGAGCAGCACCGAGATGCCTTGGTGGCTCTAGAAGTGAATAAGCATCGCGTTAAGGTCTAGTATGATAATTCTATCCATCCAAGGAGGTTTAGTGAGGGAGATTTGGTCCTTTTGTGGAATCAATTGAAAGAACCCTTGGGGGCAAGAAATTTTAACCCCATGTGGCGTGGTCCTTACGTCATTAAACATGTGTTAGAGAAGGGCTCTTATGAGTTAGTGGATTATGAGGGAACGGCCTTGGTGGAGCCTAGAAATGGGATCTATCTTAAAAAGTACTATGCATGATTTTTAGCCAAGGCTGACTATTGTATATTATTGTACAGTTTTGCATAGGTAGGTATTTTCTTATGGTGATCAGGTTTGTGTTTAGTTTCCGTTTATTTTGGCAGATGTCAATGGAATCTTCCACCTTCATAGGATTCATGGATGGTGCGAGCAATCACACTCAATACTTATCCTCTGCACGTGGGTGATTTATACTCCTACGGGTCAGGTATTGTCTTCAGGAGGCGTATGTTTACGACCCTCTTCGAACAATGTTGCCGAGTATAGTGCCATTATCAAGCTTCTACGGGATGTCATTTCACATGGTGTTCTCTCTCTTGAGGTACGTCTTGATTCGGAGTTATTAGTGTCACAGCTTAATGGTTTGTACCATGTTAGGGATCCGACATTATTAAGAAGATTCTTACGTGTGAGATTGTTAGAATGGAAATTTGACAATATAACATACATACATTAATAATCAAGTTGTTGAATCATATGCTAACTATCTGTTAGATTGGAATTTGTTTCATAGACATTAAGCTCATCACAAACATAAATTTTTACACATGTAAATAAATAAGTTGATCATCATAAAAGTTTTTTATAAACATCCAAAATGTGGTAATACATAGTGTCATAATACAAAAATGGGGCTCTCGAGCCACCAAAATATAAGTACACAATAGTACAAAATGTATCACTCCCAAGTATCTAAGCCTGTGGAGGAGGAGGGGGGTTGTGATCATGCAATGTCACCATGGCTCTAGCTAGCCATCGAAATAGCTGCACCCATGCTCATGGTACACCCACCACCTAGCGCTGCATGGCCTCAGGCAAGTCCTCGACTTGCGCCATGGGTACTCTGTGTGTCAGCCTCACGAAGTTGGTATGAATTCTTTGGAGTGTTCGCTCCGAATCCACACACGTAATGTCATCCCCTGTCCCTCTGTCTATGATGAGCGAAGCCTTCAGGCCACCGTGGTCCTACATCTACATGCATATGATAGGATGTCACTATGTGTTGTCACCCAAAAACATGTCTTTTGATTCCACATAATCAGAAAATACAAAAAAATTAAATAACTCAAAAATTTTAAAGAGGGTCGAGGTTCGTTACCAATGTCACCGTATGTCGATCCTGGTGGTATCGGCATGTCAAAGTCTCCTTGAAAATCTATCCCTGCATAGAGGTAATCATTGATGGAAACTATCTGTCGTCGCCACTATGGAAAGAAATCAGTTGGATAGGGGTTGGACACCCTACCTCCACCCATTCTGCGCATCACATCTTCCCAACACCATTGGGCCGGATCTTGAACCTCGTGTAGAGGAACGTCAACTCTAGGGCTCAGTCCTAAAACACGCTCAAAGAAGAATGTGCTCAGTATGCTGCTGAAACCAAATTTTTACACCCTACCCATCTTGCAGTCGCTGAGCTGCTGTTTCATGTTGCTCAACAATGCGTTACTCCAGTCATAAATTGTGGGCCTCATGCACTCCATGGCATAGAATATCAATGGCCGCAAGGCCTGGTGGAGTGAGGCTAGCCCCGCTATCCTGCCCAGTGTTAGTAGAATGGTATTTAGGACTAGCACCTGTATGGTGTTAGTTGGGATCTGACTCCCCACCGTCTCCATGTCCGGATAACAGTACACTGCTATGTACTCATCTATAGTCTGGCCACCTCTCGGCCCACAAGAGCGTCGGTTCACCACTTCCCCCCATCGGGAAAGTCTATTAATAAAGTATATGTCCTCCACTTCTATGGTGACAGACATCCCATTTATTTGGAACGACTCTGAGTCTGGATCCCAGTATTCTACTAGCATCAGCAGCAGTCTTGGTTTGGCCTTTAAGCCACCAAGAAACCAAAACTTGCAGAGCCCACATGACCGTAAAGCTTGTTGAGCCATTAGATCTACCCTTACGGCCCCTTCCTCGTCATCGTGCTCACGTTCTCTCCATTCTAGGACCATCCTACACATAAAATTTAAGTTTTATCCATTAAAACACTTAAAAAACATTGAACACGGGTGCATACGCGACTGTTTGCTAAACAGTCGCGTATGTACGCAAATTTGAGGTCTTTTTCCACGTATATCCAGCCCTATGCATGAAAAAATCCTTGATTTTCATGTGGGCCAAGGCGCGCATCTTAGATTGGCCTAGAATCCCATGAACCATGGAAAAAGATAAAATTTGCATGAAAATGAAAGAGCAGGGCATGGGTAAGTACCTGGAAAAAACGGTAGTGGATTCTGCCGGTTGGATCTCCTGTAATTTGCTGTTGAAGTTCTGAGCTCAATTAGGTAAAAATTTCAAATGTTATATAATGTTTTGAATTTTTTACTATTTATAGAAAATTTTCAAATTTTTGAAAATTTTTACCCCGTTTCTAATCCTTTTGGACCATTTTTGGACTAATTTATGATGTAGGAGACCATTTTGAGCACCGTTTCGATCGTTACTTTGACCCGTTCGTGCCCATTGCAGGTATGATGTTTAAACTGGCATATAGGTTAGGTTTTACTCCCATTTGCATTTTGCATGACCTTATGACCGTTTCATTATAGCCTTAGGTACAAACCCATTCTATTATGTCACGGAACCTTCTCGCTGTTTTAGAAGTGGCATGATGTGAATGGTAGAGCTTGACCTTACATGGGTACCCTAGTTAGCACCTTACTTGCATTTGGTTCCCATGCTGACATTTTGTCCCTAAGGGTGTGGGAATCCATTGTATAGTATTACCATGACATTTCACAAGAACTTCATACTCCTCTTGATCTTTTGCTGGCCTATTTCCCTCAAGACTCCCTTATGTCAAGTTGTAATTGAATTATTATGAGATTTTCCTGCCTTCTTGAGCCTTATGCCGGCTTCTTGACTTTTAGTTTCAGCCATATAGCCCGAGCTTGTCTCATGTCTAGCCATGCAGAGTCATCTTTTATATCCTTTGCAACTTGATTCCCTATTCTACCGGGAGGGGACTTTCCCCCGAGTGTCGCTATCCTACACATGTATCCTTGCATTGAGCATAGGTATGTTCCACTGCCTGGAACTAGTTTTTTTTCCCATATGACACTCGTCTCCTCTTAGTCTGTATCTATAAAGCAGTTTTATTCTTTTTCAATCTTTTTAAATATTTGAAAAAGTCCCAAAAAAATTTAAAAACCAAAAAGCCGGACAAGGAAACATGTTATATTTGGCAGCTGTCGAGTCATGTCGCCTTCGAACAGAGCACTGTATATCACATCTATTGGTTTGGTTTATAGCTTGACTTTAGGAGTTGTACTTGTTTATCTAAGTTTATCTCCACTGAATGGTTGAGATTCCAGTCCCTATGGAGCCTCTGTCGATGCCTCCTGTGTCGCAGAGATGTCCCAATTTTGTATATCAAGTCTATGTTTCCTACATTCAGTCACCATTCACTGTTATGCTCTTGTTCGAAGGAAGTTGAAACCTGAATCAGCCATTCCTCAGTTATCTTGACTTTGCATGACGGCCATTCCCGATATAGTTATTGGTTCATACACCTTATGATCGAATCCTTCCACATTATACAGCTTTGCTGAGTAACTCATGTTGGATGATGGGTGATGCCTTAATTCCCTCCTTCCAGTGGATTTCATCCCATCGAATTCAGATCATTTATTCTAGGAGTGGAATCTAGAGTCATTTTTTAGTGCCTTGAGACTTGCAGTCATTAGTGGCAGGTTCTCTCGGCATCGACAGTTCTTTAGGAATACATCAATGTCCCATGATCGATGGATTCTATCAAGTGTTTGACCTCAACACATTTATCCACACTTGTTAGTTTGCACTTTAGTACCTTAATTCCCATTATCATTATCGATGGGTGATCTCACGTCTGTTAATTGTATACATCAATGATCGGTAATCAGACAATGGACTACTATGTTTGACCTCGACACCTCTATTCACATAGTAGGACTTGTACTCATAGCGGTCTGTGTAGGAGACCTTCCATATTGGTGGCATCTCTTATATGCTACCTCCTTGATCATTCCAGTGTTCATGATATTTTAGCTCTCATGACTTGATTCCAGCATATGTCAGACATTTCTAGCCATTATGGAGATCTTGATCCATTGTATATCTTCAAAAATTATGGAGATCATGATCCTTTATATATCTTCATCACGGAGATTCTGATATATGTATATTGTACATGGCGATGACCACTTATGTCATATTTTGTATCATGCCTATTCATGGGCATTGTACTCGTATGTATCCAGGACTGCTATATGTATTTGCAGTTATATGTAGAGTTGTATCATTGTACTGTGTTGATTGGGTGGTTGTTCTTCCATTTGGGATTCTTCATCACTCCACTTCTAGAATGGACTTATAATGTCTTTCGGCCATCATATGACCCCTTTGACCTCACACATTAGGGGGCATCTGTTACAGCTGATTTTACCACACCTAGTGAATCACACTTGTATGGCCTTCCCCTATCCCTCTGCAGACTCTTTGGACCCCATGGACCTTTTTTATACCTTTGATGTTTCCAATATCATCCCTAAAAACATGCTTAAATTGCTATACATGACTTTTTAATCATTTCTCGTGTATATACACGGGTTTGACCCCTAAAACCACGTACATCGAGATGTGTGCAAAAGGGAAAATTCTTTTGGAGTTTTCCTTGACATGGATCCAACTCACTTGTCTCCTGGCCTTCCATATGCCTTGAAATCGCTTGGATTTGACCCTTCATTGCCCCATTGAAGAGCTATATAAGGAACCCTTTGGATACATTATAGGGGGTGTGAGAATTGAGAGCAAAGAAACTATAGTCCATTGTTGCTGGAACTTGCCATTGTTGCTTGAGTCTGCATCCCTTTCTCCTTTGGAGCACTTTGGTGTTCTTCCCAAGCTTCCCTTTTGCTTGTGATATTGCTATCGAGAGATGGAGGATTCAAGTGGTGGAGGCCCAAGTGGGGGATTCTGTTTCTCTGACTCACACACGTGCCAACAGAGGTTGTATTCATTGTAATCTATGATTTTATATTAATAGAAATATCTTTTCCTGTCCAATAATGTATGTTTGAATGAATATTTTATCCATGGATGATTTCAAATGCTTATACATTGTTGATTATATATGCTAGAGTAGATATAACACCAATATATATAGCATGCTTGTATTTTTTACTGATTGTTGAGGAAGTATTTTATCAATTCAAGCTGGAGTTGGAAAGCTCAACGGGGATCTACTTCAACTGTTCAGAATAAGGTACGAGTTTTGATCCTTTAGTGTTAGATATTTGATTTCTCTTGCATATTGGAAAAGATTGATTTCTGGAGCCAAGCTGTTTGTTGTGGTACTCCAAGCCATAGAAATTTCTCTCCGTAACACATGGTTTTAATCTGGATCCCCCCAAGCTGGACTCCAACATCCAAGTAGCTGAGAGCTCCTAAGGTAGGGTTTCTTAACTCGTATTCAGTTCAGAATCAATCCTCTTTTCCTTATAGGAAAAAGTTCTCCAAGAAAACACTTGAGAGCAAAAATAGGAAGAAGAATAATTCTCCAAAGATAAAAATCAGAACCCCAAAGCCTTTGCTTGGCTTGGGTCTTTATAGATAGGATTTTCAGTCAAAGGGACAATTAAATCAAGAAATCCTTGATTTCTTGATTTAACCCGTTTTAATTACTGGGGTAATTTTCAATAGTTAACTTAGGAACTTTTAACGAATTCCTAGTTAAACTTTCATAGGCATTGTACTATTGATTAATCCTTTAATAATAAATAATAATTTGATGGAGATTCTCTTATTTATTTTATTTAATTATATATTTAATCATAATTAATTCTTTATACATACTATGTATAAAATACATAGTATTATAACACTTGTTAACATTTGTCTTTGGTCATCATGTACCGTGATCCCTAGACTTAATGACACTTCTTCATTAAGGTCAAGTAGATAGGTGGCTTAGGTATACTAGGCTAGGAAACTTTAAACATGCTTGCATTTTTTATTTCTCTCGTATAACATGGTAGCTCTTCAGTACTTTGATGAGAACACAAAAATTCAAAATTTCATTTAATATCTTATAAATAAGTATGATGAGATCAATATTTTTCTCGATTCGTTTTCACTTGGAAGTTATTAAATTATTTTCAGTAACCCCTAGCGCCTACCAGAGCCCATACTCAATGCCTATAGCAGGGAGTTACAAACATAGTGCAATTCCAGAGCTTTCGCTCAACACTAAATGCTAGGATGTACTTGTACGATACACCTAGGGATACAATGGCCAAGGATCTGATGCTCCAAAGCTTATGCTCAACATCAACATGAAATGATTCAGGGCTTATGCCCAACACTTCCAAATCTTATCTTTTCATGTGTTCTAGAGCTTCTTGCTCAACACAAATGTAAGTACTCATGTACTCCAGAGCTCATCACTCAACACTACATTAATCACTCAGGTGCTCTAGAGCTCCTCGCTCAACACCAAACATTATTCACCCATGTGTTCCAAAACTCCTTTCTCAACACAAATCATTACATCAATCATGTGCTTCAGGGTCCACGCCCAATACAAAACATCTCATCAATCATGTGCTTCAGGGTCCACGCCCAACACAAAAACAAACAACATATATATATCATCAATAATTGGCTTACACCCAATATATAAAACAAATCATCATGTTCATATTCCATGGGGTCTTTCACCCAATATATAAAACTAAAACATTAAGATAATCATCATAATCAATAGGCACATGCCGATAAGTGTTAGGCCCAAAATTCAGGATATTACATCCCTCCCCTCTTAGAACAACACCATCCCTGGTGTTCTAGGGACTCGGAATGATATCGTGAAACAAGGTGGGGTAAGCCTTTCCCATGGTGGCCTCATTCTCCCAAGTAGCCTCATCAGCCTCAAAGTGCTTCCAGTGCACTTTAAATTGGACTATGGTGCACTTCTGGAGCTGCACCTCTCTCTTGTCCAAAATATGAGTAGGCTCAGGGGAAAACTCTCCATTGGGTTCCACTTGTAATAGAGACCAATGAACAACATGTTTAGTATCATAAATGTATTTCTTTAAGAAATATGCATGGAAAAGATATTGGACTCTTACATGCACGGGAAATGCTAGTTCATAAGACACTGGCCCTTTCTTGGCAAGTATTTCAAAAGGTCTGCAAAATCTAGGTGCTAACTTACCGCACCTATCCAAGCTCAACAAGCTTCGTTTGGATTTTACTTTCAAGTAAACATGATCGCCTATTTGAAATTCCTTATCCTTTATTTTCTGATCCGCATAAAAATTTTGTCAGTCATGTGATTCCTTAAGGTTCACCTAGACCTTGGTAACCAAATGTTCCAAGTCCATCAACAAATCAGGCCCTATCATGAACCGATCCACCTGGCTATCCCAAGTAACCAATGTTCTACACTTTCGTCTATAGAGTACCTCAAAGGGACTCATCTTGGCAGAAGCCTGATAACCATTGTTATACACAAACTTTGTGGGATGCAGGTAATCCTCCCATCTTGATCCAATATAATTACCTTGGGTATCCCATGCAATCTAAATATCTCTTTCAAGAATATATCAAGAATGTTCATGGCCTTATAGGTTGACTTTACAGGAATGAAGTGTGCTTCCTTCGACAACTTGTTGATGACCACAAAAATAGAATCATTTTGCTTCTTACTTTTCGGTAAATTGGTGATAATTTCCATACTAATAACCTCCCACTTCCATTCTGAAATGGGAAATGGCTGCAATAATCCCACAGGATGTTGATGCTCAGCTTTGACTAGCTAGCACTCCTAACATTTACACAATCATTCATTGCAATGTCGGCCTTTAAATTAGGCCAGAAAAAGTGTCTCTTGACAGTGGATATCATCTTTCGATATCCCAGGTGCCTCGATTAGGGTTCTTGATGAAATTCTATGAGGATTCTGGACCAAAGGTCCCCTCCTTCTGGAACATACAAGCGATCCTTGGACCATAGCAGTCCGGATTTGTCGACCTTGTATTCTTTTTGTTGTTGAAACAACCTGTCTTCCTGGACTTTCTTCAGGATCTCTACATAGAAGAGGTAAACTCCGTTGGTCATTCTAATCTTCTCATGCAAATATGTATTGGTTTGACTCAAATTCACCTCGTAAATCATGTGACTTTGTCAGGTTAAAGCATCGGCAACCTTGTTCTCCTTTCCCTTAATGTGCTTAATCTCGAAATGGTATTCGCTGAGGCAAGCCAACCATCTAGATTTCCTCGCATTCATATCCGATTGATCAAATAAATACTTCAAACTCATATTATTTGTCTTTAGAAGGAACTTCCTTCCCATGAGGTAGTGCTTCTACATCCTCAAAGCATGGATGATGGCTGCTAACTCAAGATCGTGCATAGGGTAATTTTGATCATGTTCTTTCAAATTCCATGATTTGTAACAGATCACATGATCATTGTGTAAGAGGAATCCTCCAATTCCATCCTTTCTTGCATCCGTGTAAACAACAAAATCCCCATTGGGATCCGCAATCCGTAACACCGGTGTGATCATCAAAAGCGGCTTAAGCTTTTGAAAACTTTCTTCACACTTGTCACTCCATATGAACTTATTTGCTTTCTTTTGCAAAGCAGTCATGGGGCAGGTGATTCTCAAGAAGTTCTCGATGAACTTTCGATAATATTCATCTAATCCCAAAAATGACCTAATTTCAGTGACACTAGTAGGGGTAGGCCAATCCCTTATGCCCTTAATATTTTTCGGGTCCACATCTATACCTGTCTCGAAGATAATGTGACCTAGATACTGTATCTGCTGTTTGTAAAAATTGCATTTACCAAACTTAGCATAAAGCAAGTCTTCTATTAACACTTTTAGTACTACACAAAGGTGTTCTTCATGTTCCTCTTTATTCCTATAATAACCCAGGATGTCATCAATAAAGACTAGGACAAACTTATCCAGATACCTACTAAATATGTTTTTCATCATACACTTAAACTTTGTGGGTGCATTGGTCAACCCGAACAGCATCACTGCAAACTCATAGTGCCTGTACCTTCTACGAAAGGTGGTCTTGTGAATATCTTCATCGTGAATCTGTATCTGATGATATCTGGATTGCAGGTCAATATTTGAAAAGATTCTGGCTCCTCCCACCTTATCAAACAAGTCATCGATCCGGGGGAGTGGGTAACAGTTCTTTATAGTTATTTTGTTCAACCGATGGTAATCGATGCACATCAGCATCATACCATCTTTCTTCCTTACAAACAATATCGGTGCTCCCCAAGGGGACACACTGGGTCAGATATACCCTTTCGCTATCAAATTCTACAATTGCAGTTTGAGCTCCACCAACTCAAGTGAACTCATGCACTAAGGGGCTATGGAGGCTAAAATTGATCCTAGGGTCAGTTTGATGGAGAATTCTAGGTCTTGTTTCGAAGGTAATATAGGGATTTCCTCATGAAACACATTCTTGAATTCTTCAAGAATGAGGAAGTCTTCTATGCATTGTTCCCTATCAGACTCTATGTCTTGGATGTTTACCTCAAACAACTTGTAGCCCTCCCTAACGCATTTCTTTGCTTGTAAGGAAGATATTTGTCTTACAAAAACTTTCTTTGGAATTCCCTGAACCTTCACTTGGTTCCCTAGGCTATCAATACACAAGATAGACTTGTGTGAACAATCGAGCATGACATAGTGTTGTTTCAGCTAGTCCATGCCGATAAGTACATCGTATGATCCTAAAGGTAGGATGTTCAAGTTTACTTTCGTTAAAAAACCATTCAGGTTTACCTCACATTATTTAACACTTTTCGAAACCTTCCATTTTGTACTGGTGGCTAACTGAACCAACCAAGTTTTATGATGTTTGTCTTTGCTAGTTTGCATATATCAACAATTGTAGACGCAACATAGCTCTGTTAAGCACCGGGATCAATAACTATTGAAATATAAGTGTTCAAGATTTTACCTTCTATCTCAACCATCGTAGCTTGATGATCTTCCTGTCGGCCATCCAATGCTGCATAGATCCATGGTGTTCCAGCTATGTCCTTGATAGTTGGTTCTTCTTGTAAGTTGTGCAAGACCCCACCGGTCTTGTTCTTACAATCTCAGTCATAATGAGGCCCGCTGCGTTTCCATCACTTGATCTATAGCGGGGTAACATTGGCTCCACTTGCTATGGGTTGGTTAACATTAGCAGCTGGTACATAAGGCTTTGTACTAGGTTTATTAAAGTTCATGTTCACCTGAAAGCTGTTATTCTGCTTTCGGTATGGCTGTGGGTTGGACCCAGCTTTACAGTTATCAGAGAAGTTCTTAGACTTGTATCAGTTTTGGTTCAGGTTTTCCTGCCTCAGGTGTCCATGCTCATAAGAGAGCCTAGCTTTGTGTAGTTTGGTATCCAAAGTCTTAGGCATGCAAAATTCAATCCTGTCCCAAAAACTAGGCAGAAGACATCCGAGGAACTACTGGATCTTTACCTTTTCTTCTTTGATGCATGGTACATAATGCAATAGATATAGAAATTTGTTAATAAATTCATCCATAGTCATGGATCCCATGCGTAGTTCATGAAACTCTTTCACTTTTCTTTCAAAGAACCTTTCTGACATATATTTTTCTTGGAAAAGTTTTCGAAAAGTATCCCAGCGTATTTCCCGCAACTCATATTTCTTGCTGTGTTTTAAATATCTCCACTATCTTGCTCTTTTCCATTCAATTTATAGATGGCAATCCTAGCCTTCATCTCACTTGAATAATTATGAACCTGAAAATACTTACTCGTGCCTAACAACCACTCTTCATCCTTTTCCCTAGTGTTTACTTCACCTTCATAGGTCGAGGCTCTTATTTTTCGAAATCCCCCCTGAAGATTGTCACCACTCCTTTTCTTATTTCTCTTTGGAGAAAGTGGGTCACTACTAAAAGGACTGTGATGGCCTTCTTTAGTTGCTCGAGGTGTACATTCTTTTTCCTCCTTTCTTGGTTTGCTGGCCCATTTTGAGTAAGGTTATCTTTTGGAACTATTTGTGGACAGAGTAGGTTTACCTTGCGGGCTTCCTCCCATCATATTTCTCAGTAAGGCTTCATTTATAGCTTGTTGTTCCTTCCTTTTGTTCAGGCTGTCTTCTCTGAAACTTTTCAATTCAGCTTGGAGACTGTGTAAATTTTTCAAAACATCAGAGTTTAACTCTACCACCAGCTCCGCTTCTAGAGTGGGGATGGTCATCTTTCCTTGACGACTATTTTCTTCCTCGGTATTCATAAACTGATCAGTGCTGTAAAAATTTTCTATAAACACAAAAAAAATTAAATGGAAAATAAATTTCAGTTAGTAACGCATTAAATTAACATGCTTAATTTTCTTTGTGTGAATGCTTGGTGCGCCCATAAGTCTCTTAGTATTGAAACTGGGCTCTGATACCACTTTCAATACTAAGTATTTATATTAAGTTTTTTTATGTTTTAAACATTATATTTGAAACATAATAAAATATGAGTAATTATGTAAATAAGTATTTATCTTTAACTTTCCCCAAATCTCTAGCTCTATGGCTAACTTATTTTTTCATATGAATAGGCCACTCTCGAGCTTGGAAGAACCAGAGGATTCACATCTTATAAAACTAGTCCCCCTCTTTTATAATACGGTCGGATCCTTAAATTCATATAAGCACTTCAATATTTCATAGATATTTTTAGCCTATTTTAACATAACAATGTAGGGTCTTACGCTTTCTCCACTATGAACTTTCGTAATGTCTGATTTAAATGTAATCAAGGGCCACACCTTCCAAAATTTAGGATATGTTCACATAATTCTTATTTCAAAAATTCAGCAAAGATTGAAATGCATATTTGCGTACTCTTTCTATTCATAATACTATATATTTTAATTTTCACAAAATAAGAACACAAGTTTAAACAAAACACCAACTTGCCTTATTAAGGAAAGCACAAATTTTGTTATCTTAATAACTAGTAATCTGTAATAAAAGAGCGACCTTCTTCCAAGCAGAGAAGAGGCGATTTCTACCAACCTTTAAACAATAAAACACATAAAAATAAACATGTACAGGTAGATCAAACGAGTTCAACCCCTTTTCCTTCGGTATGTATTTGTGTATTAAAAAGTATATTCCAAACAAGGGTACTAAGGGTTGACCCTCTTACTAAACTACTGTTGCATATACATATTGGAAAAACAGAGCGGTCGTTACTGGATTGTAACGTCTATGCTCTCAACAAAGTAATTTATAAAATAAAATGCCAAACGCTAGGCCCTTATTGGCCACATCCTCCAAACATTTAAAACAAATATATATATATATTAAATAAAATTTTCAAAAATAAATAAATAAATACAAAAATAAATATTTAAGGGAAATCTGTCACTTCCAACAAAAATAAATACTTAATTAAGAAAATGAGAGCTCAATCCACAAAAGGTTTGTGTCTTTAATTGTCCTTAATGAGTGTAACCAGCGTATATCCAAATCCTACGCTCTATGAAATGCCAAGAGGGAACATATCTCCCAAAGTGCAAACAACTTATCCTCACCAAGGTAAATCTTATCCTAGGATTTGTTAAAAGTTCTCTTAAATGTGTCTTATTAAGATTTAGTAAGCTTCAATTAATAGCCCCAAGGGTTAGCTCAATTGGTAAGACGTGCGCACACTCTCTAGGTTCGGGGGAGGTCACGGGTTCGAGCCTTGAGTCCTCTGGGGTTAGGCCTTCTGCTAGGATGGCTGGCGGTTTACCACCTCTACCATCCACGAATGTGGGGAAGTATTGCTGGGTTTCCCGTGGATCTTTCCATCTGAAAAAAAATAAGCTTCAGTTAACAACCATTTATCTATAAACACTACTTTATATTTGATTAGTCAAAATTATAATCTAACATTTTTTAATTTGAAAAAGAAAATGAAAACTCATCTTCATGACTAAGCCCCATTTCCTTTCAACTTTACTCACATCATTTTTTTATAACCTTCTAACTTACCAAAAATATATGATTTTTATATTTTTATTATCACAATATTCAAAATATAAAAATGAATGAATGAATTAATATAGTTTTTCATTATTTTCTATTAACTCCTACTACTATCATTAGATATGAACTTACAAATGATCGAAGTTCAACTTCGAAACTTATAAATACATAATAACTAACATCTTCAATGGAGATCATAAGGCCATCGCAATTTGGTTTATGTTTGAAATTGTTTAAGCCTTTCCAATATGTCACTAAAATTTTGGATTTTAACCTTTACCTATATTGTATTAAAATTTCGAAACAATCCATTTGAAACTAATAAAAGAAGCATACTTGTGACTCTATGAAGCATCCATGAAATTTCTCGTTGCTTAGGAATTCTATGTAGCCAATTTGCATAAGATTGAATCATACTCTCGTTCATGTAGAAATCAAATTTATACTTCAATTTAGATAAACATGGAGATAAAATAATGAAGTAAAAAAGTATGGATCATCTAGGTTAAAAATCTGGATCGGAATCGAACTATGTTTTACCATGTGAGTGTAGAGTAAAAGCTATGAGGTTTAGATTAATTGATTAATTGGTTTCTGTGGAGTTTATGTTTTTATTCAAACTTAATGAAAAAGGTTGAGAATGAGATATCCTCGATTGCGAAATAAAAAATAAAAAATGTGATAAATCAGGATTCCATTCAGGCATATCAACCCATCGAGCTAAGAAGATGATCTATATATACGCAACAATTGTAATGGAATTCTACAAGGAGTTTAGTCCACTAGCTTGAGCTGCCTCAGTATTTCGCTACTCATAATATATTCAGGAGGAATGGCTCTTCTTTCTATCGTATTGTTTCCTTCCAAATCATGGCTGCACAAATCATTGGTCATTTCTATTGATAAGCATAAGCTTAATCCTCTCCGTAGAACAACCTAGCCACTTGGAATGCCAGGGGAAATATGGTACACCCTCCATCACCATTTCTTTGACAACCGATGATTTGGATGGTGGTGTGTAGAGATGCATAGCCAATCATCATTCCAACCTCCGTGACAATGATTTCATAGAGTCTCTATCAACGCCTTATCATGTAATTATTTTCATCTTTGAATTTATTGTTATACGCATTCCATTCTCTAATAGTGAATGTAGAAATGATCAATCCTTGCTTTTTTCCTTTTCATTCATGTTATAGAGTGTATATGATTCATGATCGATTATTTTTTACCTTTTCGTTAATGTTATTGATTGATGTATATGGGTCAGGCACTTTCTTATCGTGAATGTGCCTAGAGACTTATTGGGGGAGAGACTTATTGGGGAAGTGAGGGAGATGTTCGAATCAATGTCAGTCAAAGATGGAGAATCAATTACTCCATTCAATGATCTCATTAAATGCCTTTTGATGGTCGATAGCATTGAACGTTTGGGAATCGATAGGCATTTCAAAAATATTTGTCACGTGGTGGTTGATTTTGATTGGCAATAATATTTATAGCCGACATAATGTTACATAACGTTACAAGATCTCTCCCATCTCCCTCATAATCCGCAATATTAGTTATGTAACGTTAAATAACCTTACGTAACGTTACAACATCTCCCCCATAATGGGTTGTGGAGTGCCTCTCGGTGCAATAAACAAAACAAGTGTTAAATTTTTTATTAGTTTTAATATATATATATATATTGACAAATAAAGTCAAAATAAATGTAATGGATTATTATTGAATAATTAAAAAAATTGAGAGGAATCAGAACTGAAGTAGTTGTTAAAAGAGTGTTTGCTGACCCACAACGGGATATGACAAATGGCGAAAGCTGCTGAGTGAAAAATCAAGTGATGCATGAGGCATCTTTCCCAAAAATAGATGAAGATTCCTTGTGGAGCATTAAAGAGTAGTAGTCTCATAAATGACCAAGTACGCTCATAAATGACCAAGTCCTAGTAGTATGTCCATCGAATAAGCAAGAGGATAATGATGGATGGAGAAATAGTGCATTGATAAGAATTTGTCCTTGTGGTTCAAGCAAACAGGCTCGAGCATTCTGGAGCAAGTAAGTTTTGGCTTCTCTAGGAATTGGTTGGGAGGAATGACATACTCAGTTTTGTTTTTTCGACCGTGGTGACAGATTCCTTACTAAATTCCCCTAATGATTTAGAATTTATAATTACAGTCTAAAAAGAGATTATAATTATGAGTGTTTATATAAACTCATATTATACAATGTATTAATTAGTTTCCTTTTTATCTTCTTTATTAGTAATTCTTATTTTATACTATGTTCGTAGTTAATTTTCATATGCACATAAATGGAGAAATCGTAAAATACTTTCGTATAAATAAAACAAGAAATATAAACTATAAACAAATACAAATCTTCTATAGAATGTCCTAACATTAAGCTAATTAACTATCAATCAAACTCTTCATTTCTTCAAGAAATTTACAGATACGATAAGGACAGTCGAGGTGTATCCTTCACAGTTTTTAAAACACAACAAAAATACCAGATATTCAATTACATTACGTATCAATTTCAGAGCCGAGAGGCTTCCCGCAAAGATTTCATCTATGTATAAATAAATACAAATCTATGTACTACTAACAAGTCTCTGTTTTAGTGTGTGTGTGTATATGTATATATATGGGTGTGTGCAAGAAGTTGACGGACCTTTTAGATGCAATGGTGGAGTAAAGTCAATCACTCTTAATCCAAAAAAAAAGAAATCATCTCAAGCAATCCCAAACCTACCAAGCCTAGTCCCAAGGCTTCCAATAGGCATGCCAATTAGGATAGTAAACCAACAGTGTGCCTCCATTTTATTTAATCAAATCACGCCTCCGTTTTAGTGAACAAAATCGCGTGCATGCGATTTTATTCACTAAAATGAAGGCGTGATTTGGAAAGCCTATGTAATTGGCCAATTGAAACCAATTCTCCAATTTAATGATAAAAATTAAATAATTTTGATTATTTACCAAAATTCCCATGCCAAATGGAAACCAAAACCCCAATTAACTCAAAAAACAAATGAATTTCACTATTTCCATATACATATTCACAAGGATCCTTGTGAATCCATATCAAAATCCACAAATATGCAAAGTTTGTCAAGCACATTGCAAGTTTGCATAAATAATTTACATGCCCAATGTAAACGAAAACCCCAATTAACTCATAAAAAACAAACGAACTTAACTATTGTGAATCCAAACCAAAATTAACAAATATGCAATTTTTGTCAATTATGTTGCAAGCTTGCATACAACTAAAAAAAATCCAAGTAGAATTCATATATTCCCCTAAAATACATAAACAAACATGGTAAATCTCTTACCTCTATCTGAAATATCGAAGTTGGTCTTCCAAGAACATTAATAAACACCTTATAATTTTGATGAAACTTCTCGAAGTTTCTCTTCCAAGAACATCAATAAACACCTTATAGTTTTGATGAAACTTCCCAATCCAAGTGTTAAAATAAGGTATAGAAGCTTCCCATGCTTTTAACAAATATTTCGTCTTGAACGAAGAGTACTTTTTGGTTAAGTTCAAGACGACAAAGTTCAACAATAGACTCTATGAACGTGAAGATACATAGGTAGGTTGATGTATTTGATTAAACATGCCAATCACATAATATCATACATGATATAATCCAGTGGAACCCTTGCAACCATAAAATCCATAAAGAT
>LPNX011207981.1:21115-32763 GCA_001517045.1 Pseudotsuga menziesii
TACTATCATATCATTCTTTAGGTTACCTAATCCCTAGTATGGGAGGCTAGTCCTTTACGTTACCTTACCCCAATATTCTCTTGTATTGCTTATTCTAACCTACCTTAACCTATTGCTTCTAGCCCTAATAATAACCTCTAATAACCTAACTTAAGCTTTAAATTTACCTAAATCAATACCTACAATACAACTAATATTTTTTCTAATAATAACCTCTACTAACCTAGCTTAAGTTTAAATTAACCTAACTCAATAACTACATTACAACTAATATTTTTTCTTTCTTTCTTTGTGATAACCTAAAAAAAAATACACATTTATTGAGTAGGTTTAAACATATTTGTGATAAAACATAAAGATATATATACGAAAGATGAAACTCCTTCACATATGTAAATTCAATATGTTAAAATAAACAAATTATTATATAGATAATTACATATGAAAAACATACTTAATAATTACATATAAAAAAACATATAATAAATAAACCTTGTCTTACAAAGTTGTTAGACAAAAATAATTAAACTAAATTATTAACTAATCAATCAAAATGGCCATATGCAAACTTGCACAAAATACTTGAAACATACTAAGTCATATATATATATACGGAGTACATAAAAGAAAAGGCTTAATTACATTAAAAAACCAAATTAAACAACCCCGAAATTACACAACCAAGTCAACGAAATAAAATTTGTATGTCTTAAGTGCATAGTGATATAGAATATACATAGTACTGCATAAAGTCTTAGATATTTTCGATAAAGTCGTACTTTAATAAAAAGAAGTAAACAACATATAATCTTAGGCTTTCCATGGCTGGTAATATACTCGTTAAAAACTCATTGACCATGGTAGCGGAGTGATAAGAAGGCAGAGAAATAAATCAGGCACACGAGATAAAGACACCTCTGATCCGAGTCAAGGGCAGCGTTTCCGTCTCTCACGTTGCTAAAGAATGTCGCATCAAATGTGGTGGAGCTTCCCTTGTCCAAAGCAACTCTCTGCAACCCATCGCCACCCGAAGGGCACTGAGACTGAAGATCGCTCAGATATGCACTATTTATTAAGGGATCCGGATCCTTTGTCGATGTGAAAACTGGCAGTCGGTTTGTTCGATCGTATTTGCTCCTGAATGTGCCAAAAGTAAAACCCAAATAAATTAATTAGTCTGACAACGTCTATGGTCACAGCAACGTATAATTGTGAAGAGAGCATGCACAGTTCTCACCAACAAGGATGACAAGGTCTTCAGCGGTGAGGCCCTTGTCTTCGGAGTACGCTCACGGAATCCAGCTCCGTCCCCTTGTCTGCAATCAATATCATAACATTCAACCCAAATGAAAATGTAATGTAACCAAACTTAAAACCATGCAGCAAGAAATGATGAAATACTGTCGTGGAAAGAAGGTTTAGAGTGTTGCTATGAATTGAGAAATACAATCCATACCAGAACTACTGCATCACGAACAGAGAGCGTGAGTATGTCAGCGCAAGAAACAACTCCTGGACATGCAGCTTCTACTTTGCTCTTCACATCTTCGATAACTTCGAATCCTGGCAAACCGAGATTTGTATGCGCGTTTTTCTCTAAAGACGGGCCAGTTATCAATATGGATCCATCACAACCGTGCAATCAAAACAATCCCACTTGATGGTATACTTATCAATCCCTCTCTTCTAAGAATACGAAATAAAGAAAATCAAATATAAATCCATACGTTTATGAAGCAATCGTGAAAGAAAAGCCCCATCAGCCCNGATAGACAGAAAATGGTAACTACAATGAAAACTGTAATCACGGGATTGTAAAGCATGCGTACTACGCTGACTTTGCCTAATCTATTCACTCCGCTACGACTCCACCTCCCCTTCAGCGCTACGGAATCTCGAATTGGTTATTGGTCTATATCGGTGCCCATTTGTTATAGAATGGTTGCTTCTTCATCCTCAACCGCGCTGAAGTGGGATGAAGTGGCATACTATAGTTAAGTTGAAGTGACATACTATAGTTAAATTGATAGATGCATATTGAATTGAAGGGCGAGAACCGCAGATCTCTCCCTCAGAGGCCTTCCGTGGTCTGATGTTAATCGCTTTCTTGAATACCCTTTCACGATCTCACAGGGTGCGAGGACTCAAGTAACAATGGGTAATGACCTTCCATACCCATCGTGGAAAGAATGAAATGGGCAACAGAATTTTCTATGCTCGGATTCTCACCATCTTTGCCTTTGAGGCTCATGTCTCCTGAATTCAAGGAAACCGCCGATAACTTGAGCCGCGCAGAGAACCCATCATTCCCATGGATAAAACCTTCATGCCCAGCGTCGTCGAAGGCCCTGAGCGAAGAAATGTCATAGGTCAAGTGATCGAAAGAGCGGTGCGAGTACGCTTAACAACACGGGGAAATGAACTTGCTATGATGGTGTTGCTCGTAGGCACTGGGAACTTCGAGCTTTCTAAGGATCTTGTATTTCCCGGCCTGCGCCATGCTGCTGGTGTTGTATATGGTATTTTCTGCTTTTTTTTTCTGTTTTTTCTCCAAACCTAGCCGTTGGATGTTGTAACGGATAATTTTGCTCTGAAACTATTCATAGGATTTTGTAACTTGTCACGGATACGTTAGCGAATGCTTTTTCTCCAAAACCTAGCCGTTGGATATTGTAACTGATAGTTTTGCTGTGAACCTAGGCAAGGGATTTTTTGATTTTGGACTTGTGACGGATAGGTTAACGTAGGCTACGGTTAGCACATAAAATCAAAATTTAAACCGTAAGCACATAAAATCAAAATTTAAATATCATATCGGAGCAGGCTCTTACATACAATGCTTTCAATACTATGTTCAGGGATATAAAGATAAAGAGAATAACTAAAACTAAGAGGGTGGAAAGTTGACTAAGAACGACAATGAAGCGATGTTTGTAAATGGAGTGAGTAAGGTGTTTAAATCGATGCAACCTTCTGGCTGTAGATTTGGTTTTAGTTTCTAAGTACGATAAATTCCAAGTATATGGAAAATGATATAATTTGCAATAACGCACAGATTATTTTGACTCCCCAGAGAAAACCGCAAGCGATCCCATTTTTTTAAACTTTCATCAACTTATTTGTCATCTCTATCCAGACTAGCAACTAAAGGCAGTTAGCTGCTGCTCTTTTCGCCAAAGATTCGCGTTGTGCGAAGCTTTCCCTTAGGTCGTCACCTCCCTCCTCCCATTGCCATTCCAAGAAGGTTGTTCCTCTCCTCCCTTGTGCTCGCTCCAACAAAAGTTAACAAGCTTTTTTCTCGGGAAAACTCTAACTCATTTCCAAGAGGGTTGTTCCCTCTCCTCCCTTCTGACCGTTCCAACAAAAGCTAACCAGATTTCTTCTCAGAGAACTCTAACTCCTTTGGCAAAAATGTTACTTTATAAATCTTCTTTTATGTTTTTTGCTAAATTGTATTATGATTAAATGATTTAAGAGATGATGATGATTAATCAGATCAATTTTGCTTTATTTTATCTACCCTAAGAAATATACTACTTAATTTATTTTAAAATCTAATCAAATTATATTATTAAATAATTAACAACAAGACTATTTATAGGGCATCCTTTTGTAAATTATTAAAAATCGCATGGGCTCTTAAAAGAATCTTTTATTCTTATAGTATTTATTCTTTCATGACTAAATTAAATATTCATCATTTATTTTATTACAATAGTAATGCACTAAAGCATCTAAAAGAATATAAAATAAGAATTTTTAGTTTGATTAAAAGATTTTAATAAAAAAACATTGAATTAAAAGATGAGGAAAGAAGCTTGAAGGCCCACACCTTTTCAATGGTATGTAAAGGCAACAAATAATAGTAATAATTGCATAATAAAAAACATTACGGATTAGCTCTTCGCAAAATATGCCAATTCCTTCCTTTCGTAGGTATTTACTGGAAGACAAATAATAATAAGACTGCAACATATACAATTTAATGATAACTACACTTGTGATAGTTTCACATTACGATATTCGATGTATATAAAAAGAGACATATTGGAATCTGCAAGCACTCAAGAAACGAACTCACGGCTCCTCTCTTCACGAGAGGTCCACAATGATGAGAAAACTTCACACAATCTAGTAGAAAGATAATAAAACCAAAATAACGAGAAAACCAAAATCGCTCCTCCCTCTCATAGAGAAACGATTCTCCTCTTGCTCACATATAGTTAACAGCAGCCACACACTTTCAGTAAACAAAAGCAACAAACTTATATCGCCTTCCCCACAAAAAGGGAGAGAGATTTGTGCCCATTCAAGAAAATCTACACCCCGGCATCAACCCGCCGATCAAGAAAATATTGAATGGTATGTTCCATTTCCTGCATTAAACACGTGATACGAATTAAAACAGTATTTTCCCAAGAAGATCGCTATCATGAAGGAGTTCACCATCTATCCGGTTTGAAAACCCTATGCTTCTTTAGAGGTTGTTTATTGAGCTTGATAAATTCTTTAAACCATAACTTATTATTTAAGGACCGCGCCCTTTATGGTACAATAATCTCTCAGATATAATCAAAGTCGAACAAAGTTTATAAGTATTAAAATCTAAATATAAACATTCCTTCGATGTTTATACTCTATGTAACTCCCCATTCTTACTTGGAGTTTAAATAACAATTTATTCAAAAAGGGATTTATACATGTCTTAAATAGATTAAGATCAATTTGTATTTTGTTTATATATATATTATATCAATATATGACCATTCCTTTTCTTTTTTAGATGTAACATATTCTTTTACTTTATTCTAATTCATAATATAACTATTTACCTTTTACCCAAAGTGAAATTAGAAGAATTTTAGTTTTCTTTGTTTAACCCAAATTCTTTGACATTAAGTCATTCATTCTCTCCTTATACTGGATTTGTGCCCCCATCATTTGGGTAGTCTCCTAACTCTATAAAATTAAATTAAAACTTAGGAAATCCAGAACAATACTTGCATTCCATTACTAGTTGTGCATTGACCTTATTTTTCTCGCAGTAATCTTGTAACTTGTACACTTACATTTATTGCATCGAGAGGTGCTCTACAGCCTAGTATGAGGGAGATCTTGTAAGGTTATGTGGAAGATCTTCTAATTTGTAGATATTATGTTGTAAAGTTTGTTACTAACAAAGTAATAATAATAAAAAATTTTAATTATGTGAGCCACAAAAACAACCTAATATGGAGTAGATGTTGTAATGTTCCTACCTAACAAAACAATAAAAACGAAAAAAAAAATGTTGGCCATGTCCTAAACAACCCATAGTTTTTGGAGGTCGTTGCACATGGTTTTAAAACCATGTATGTGGGAGATGTTATGCTCGTATTTCCCATTGTATAAGAATTGAGGTAACAAAGGGGATATTGCATAGGATCCACATGGAGGAGTAGCCATTCATTGGTAAATATGCACTAATTATTATTTTTCTATTATTATGATAAGATCAAGGTTTAGAGGTTAGAGGTGTTAAAGGTTTATAAAATGAAGTAAGTCATGATTGCAAAATAATTGTATCTTAATAATAATATTAATAATAATAATCAATTTTTAAGGTCACGGCCAAGCGAGACACCAATTTGGTATATGAGACTCCATGTGCGCAGTGATTTAACTGCTAAAGTCTACAGAGGTGTACATACACTACCCCCCTTTGGATTTGAACCTATGACCTCCTACGAGGAGCACGAGTTTACTATGGGATTGTTTGGTGTAGTCTTCGTTATTTTTCCATAGGCCTAACATGGTATTCACGAAAAATTTGAGTTCGATCTTGTTTTTTTGTGAAGTCTACTTCAAATATTCATGTTCATTAAATTCTTTGGAATTACTATAGTAATATAAGGGGAAACATTTGTGAAGGTGTTTTTGGGAGGTATTTTCCTATCATCAATCATTGTGGTTGTAAAGCTTTTAGAAGAATTAATCGATGATGGATCCCATAGTCTATCAAATTTTGTTTTGGTTAATTATCTACTTTATAATAAAAAATGGATATAATCTACAGAAGTTTACAAGGGATTGTGTAGCCATATTCCCATTAGCGCGTTGCCTCTCTTAAACTAGGATTATCAAATTAAACGAGGTAATTAAAATAGGATTATCAATTAATGTAGAAAAATTACACTTTATGGAGAAGATGGAGCTTCTATGGAATTTGCAACCCCAGGATTAGAAGACTAAAATATACTATAATGTACCTCCATACTCTCATGTCCCTTTCTTGAAGGACATTAAAAGTGTTAACCTTTCAAGTTCCTAGGGGTTTAAAAATGAATAATGATTAGGGAATTTTGATTAATTAATACTATGGAGGCATGTATTAGATTAAATTCTTAATTCTAGTTATTTGTATAACTAATTATTTATTAAATGAGTTGTCAATGTTCTAGAAGACAAGAGGGAACATTAGGCAAGAGAAATTGCGTGGGATGAAAAATAGCAACAATACAAAATAAGAAAAAAGAAATTTGTCATAAAAAAGGAAACTATCTAAAGTAGGGAAACGCAAGCAAGTTTTAAAAGAAGGAAAGTGCACGAAAAGCAATCAATTGTAAACCAGGAAACATTTGGTCAAGGAGGAGACAATTTCCAATTTTTTTCAAGTATGCAAAGCAAGGAAACATTACCTTAAGTACAAACTCGCTAGTCTCCTCAAGAAAGGTGCACACATGCCTTAGGGTTAGGGTTTGCAAGTGGGTCACTTGCTCAATAGATGAATGAATTGTTCAACAAGTCACTAAGTCAATAAAAGAATGCTTCCAACTCTTTTGAACAAATTTTAATGATTATTGTTTTGATGTTGAGTGAAGCATAACTTCTTGTCTGAGTGATGTGCCTCAACTATGTTGGGTGATTGTTTGAGGAGCTAGTCAACTAATTGTAGATTAGGTCGACCTCATAGGCCATGTCGGTTGGTTGAACCGAAAGGTAGTTTATGTAATTGTTTTGTAAACATATATATATCGGCTCTAGAGATGGATAGATACTTAGTTAAGTTTATTGTATGAACCCACATGCGTTCTAAAGTAATATAAGTTGTTATTATGTCTACCATTCTTGTCTCTTGTTTTGTTATTTTATATGATTATATATGTGTATCATTGGAAACCTTTCAATCTGATTGATTACAACATTAGCTCCATTGCCGGTGGTACATACACTGGATTAAATGAATATAACTAGATGATTTGAGAGAAGGAGATTAAGAATTGGCGGGAGCATAAAATTGTGAACTATTTGCCGAATTACACTAGAAGAAACAAGTTGACCATTTCCCAAGAAAAGGAAATGTTCTTTTCCAAAACGCATGAAAATTTTGTCGATTTTGTACCTCAACCACTAAAGAAGCTACTAGATGAAAGAGCCGACATGAGATAAAGAACAAAAGAGACTGAATATGGAGCTGAACACTAATCTGTATTGAATAAGTGTACAATATCCAACCCTGCGAAGTCATAGGCTGCCACAATAAAGCATTACATGAGAGATTCGAATGCATGAATATGCCATTCCAATTTAGTCAAAAGCAGGCTTACTAAATCTAAGCAAATCCCCCATAGGTGCATAAAGCACATTCCAAATCTGTCTAGGAGCTCACGAATTGGAAAAATAAATTAGGCAAGCTAATAGATGGTGGAAGGACAACTCATACATGCTTTTCATAGTAGAAAAGAGTGGAGGATGATGAGGAAAAAAACCAAGTTAACTTCACCCAGTCAAACTTTCCCAATTGCCTTAAAACACTGAAAAAGCAGGCAATAAAGTAGAAAAAGCAGACATGCACTAGGGAGGCCACGATTAAAGCAGATTTGATTCTAGGAGGTTTACCAAGTGCTCCATGACTCAAAATTAGCAAGTTTGAACACTATGGATGTGTGGAGGACAACTCGCATAAGGTGGAATATGGAAACTAGGCAAATAAGACAAAAAATGGATTAATTAATGTCTAAGGTAGCTAACTATGGGTTGATTATTCTAACACACTAGGGGTAAGGGGCATTCATGAAAGACGAACCTAGCGACTTGATGATTTTGATGGGTCATTGGAATACTTGTAAGTGCTAAAGAGGTAGAGAGTTGTGTTTACTTACTAACATGACAGCCTGTTGTGTATAAATTGGGGTCATTTGAGAAAACAAAGATTGGCTTATTGAAAATGAGGGGGGCATGCAATTTGTCGGAGTACAGTAGTGAACTCTATTTTTTATATATTTATATGATTCCACTATGCGAAGCAGGTTGTTGTTAATTATATGTACCAAGGGATAGGGAAACAGGATCTTTCCTATAAAGATAGAAAGAAAAGTCCATTAAGATATATATATGTATTCCTTGAATGAAAAGAGAAATAATAAAAAGTATTAGAAGGCATGAGACTTATATGAATACCTCTTATGTTACCCTTTGATACAGTGCCAATATCTTATGCATAGCTTAAATGTTAGTATAACGTTACAAGACATGTGTTAATCTAAAAATGGAACTTGATCCGATTCCTCATTTATAAAACTTAATGGGAATATATGATTTTTCAATGCGTTTGTCTCATACAACAATTATGACCTCCTAGTAAAAAAAAAGAAAAGGTATAGCACCATGTGATACATGTATAATGCAAATATTTAATATAGGATGCACAACTAGTATTAATGAGGGGCATAGTTATCATATCATGCCTTTTGTAAAGTTTGACATTTTGGGCATTATTTAAAAGAAAGGAGAATATTTTATTGCATTGGTGATTTAAAGGATTAAGATAATTATAATGGAAAAAGAAAATAATCAAAAAGGGTGTAAGTCCTTTTATATATTAACACTTAATAAAAAAAAGGTAAAAGAGAAGTGATTAAAGGATAAAATCAAAGTTGCCGAGTTATGAATTGCTGTAAAAGACAAAAGAGGCTATATTGTTTTATCCCATATGGGTTGGGAGAATAATCATGGAGAGGGATACTACATTTTAAAGGAGGAAAAGATAAAGGAAGGGACACGCTCTTGGAAGCCAGGGAAGCCTCTCACGAGATACCAAAACTTGCAAGGAATCGTAGGCAAAAGCGAGGATACAAATCCAACTGCGCAAAGCACGAGATTCGTCATCACTCTCTAAGAACATTTTATGTTGTGTTCTCTTCCAGTAGCATAGTATGAACTTTTTTTTTATTTTCTTTTCAATGCTTTGTCTTCCCACGTTAGATGGATGTCCTTGTGGTTGTATTGAAGACACTTTTCCCATCTTTGCATGTTGTGATTTCATCCGGGTTATGGCCTTTTTATTTTACTATGTGATTGAATGATACATGGATGTGAAATCATGGATTTAGAAGAAGTCCACTGCTTTCCTTTTTATTGTTGCGTTAATGCTGAAAATGCAGGATGCGAATGCCCATATTTGCATGCTATGATTGCATGCAGGTTATGACTTTTTTTTATTTTACTATGTGATTGAATGATACATGGATGTGAAATCGTAGATTCAACAGAAGTCCATTTCTTATCTTTTTATTGTTGCATTAATGCTGAAAATGCAGGATGTGAGTGCCCATATTTGCATGTTGTTATTGCATCTGAGTTATGGCCTTTTTATTGTATTATGTGGTTTTATGATACATGGATGTTTGATGCAGTCCGAGCGAGTCATAGTTCCATCAGCGAATAATTCATCCTTGTTTATAGTGCGATGAAAGAGAGGATTTTAAAATATAAATGTAAATAAAAGAATCGAAAAACCAGATCAGAGATAGTTAGGGAGGTTAATTACTTTTTATATGTATTTGATAACTATATGCAAATGATGCCAACCCGCAAGTTCAAATGCGATTTTTTTTTGCAGTATTAAGCGATACCTTCACCCAAGTAGAACAATACACCTTTGAATATATTCAAACTTATTATATACATAAGGGTACGGCCTAAAACATTGGAAGCTCGTCGTAAGAGGTGGAGAGGTGACCTTATGTTAAATGGTAATAAAAAAATATATGTCGGTTATAACTTTTGAAATAGATTTACACTAGTGGGAAGGAAACTTTGCTAATTAAATAATATTGCAGATTTCTTTGTTGTTTTAATAAATGAGATAAGTAATGAATTTATATTTATATATTACTTGTATTTTATTTTTATCATTTCCATAAAATTTAATATCTTCGATATTTCTAGGGAAAATCAAACTCTACAGATTTATGCTTCTTATCAACGCTTTCGGACAAAACCCCTTTCCATCTGCAGAAGATACAGGAGCTATTTAAAGGTTCCCTTCATTTGAATTAAATATCAAATTTTATATTAACCATATCACTCTTTCTTAAAGGACTGTGTAGCCTTTCCCCAAGACAAACAAGAGCATAGTAGCTGGTAGATAACTACAAAAAAACATGTTCCAGCAATCTGGAAGGCCTCCTTATGTCTACAGGACTACATATTAGGGATAGGCTATCTTGTTGTAGAATTAGAGTATTAATGGATTTTTATTATCGATTGACTTGAAAGAAGGCTAAGATTTTGAAGTGGTTTCTCCTTCCATGGATCTTACAACAGTGATCCTTTAACTAATAAGTTTCTGGGAATGATTAATTTTTGGTTCTGGATTGAAAGTATACTGTGTGTTAAGGTAGTTTTAAATTATTTATAGTCCAGAGAAATGGCACCCGATTGGGTAGCAGGTTAGCATTTATGCTGATAAATGTTGTGGCTGAATCTTCAAATATGTTTAGAACACTTGGGAATGGTCCCCTCACCTTAGTGGGTTCATCTCCCAAGCTCGGGGGCGACTCTAGGAGGAATAACACATGCCAAACAAAGTCCATTGGTTGGGTGGAAAGTCGAAGTCGAGCTTTCACTCGGATCAATCTTTTAACTTAGAAAATGAAGATTTAATTGCTAGTTGTTAGTGTTAGTTGTTAAAGTTACTAGCTACATTAATAGGATGAGTAGAATTCATGACATGTTTCATGGCATTTATATTTCCTCTTTAAATAATTGAATATTTGAAAAGCTAAATTGTGAGCGCAGGGAAGGTGTCGCAATGAGGATGCGTATGATGAAAGTATGGTAGGGCACCATAAAGTATATTTATATTTGATTGTGCAATAGATTATTTTATTTTATTCATGTGAACTATAATTGTATAACCCGGTGGTTTTCTTCACAACTGCCTTGAGGATTCTTGTCCCTTCGCCTATTACTTGTGCTTGGAAGAGCAAATGAATAGTATAAGATTTGGTGTTATGGATTTTATTCATGAATAATGAAAACTTGTCGGTATAGTTTTGTATCCATTCGAAGGACTATTATGTGAATAAAACATTGTACCTGTCATGCCTTTGTTAACTATGACTATTGAATAATTTATGAATTGAGAAAGATCTCCCAATTGTGGGTGTATAGAATTATTGAAGTGCTTGCAATATAAATAGCTAAATCATCCTGCAAGATAGGAACTCAAGTATGAAATGTCCTTATGACTTAAGCTGGTTTAGGAGGATTGCAATGTAGTATGAGGATCACATGGGAAAAGATAAAGGGGCAAGAAGATGTATGTTATATTATTTCCCCTTCGAATTGCTTATGGTTAAAAAACAAAAAGGACTTAATTGGGT
>LPNX011208030.1:3759-33820 GCA_001517045.1 Pseudotsuga menziesii
ATCCCTTTTGGCCTATTTTCCACCATCGGAGAAGGAGAAGGACCAGCTCAGAGCTCGGAGCCACCGACATCGGACCAGCGCAACGGACTCCACCAACCTCTACATTGGAGGTAACTCTAATAAAAACACCATTACACATTTCCTTATTGTCTTTTACTTCCTGTTATTTACTTTTACTGTCTTAGCTTAGCTTTTTACTTTCCAGTTTAATTTTTGTTTAATCGAACTGCTACTAAGGATTCCAGATTCCTTAGTAGGTGCTCATCAGCACAAGCTAGGGTGAAAACCCTAGCTACAACTTCCCCTTTTCTTCTGGATGAAGGCCTATTTCAAAACCATTCCAAAATAAGAAATAAGCCCATGCCATATTTCTCCTTTTCAACAATTCTTGGATCAGAAGTTGGATAAGGCCATGATGAGATAGCCTGCCAGCAATCTTGGTTGGCTGGGCCTTCACCTGGTGTGCCATTTTTTCCAAACTCCTGTGAGTAAAAAGGAAAATTCAATGGGATTTTCCCTGTGAAGTGGTTCATTAATTTAAAATGGTAAATCATGGCTCTATTATATCTCCCTTCACATGTTATTTAGACCACAATGGCCTTCAGCAGTTGCTTCCACCTCTCTTCTAACCAGGAGGATGGTGCACTTTTCTTCCACACCACTCCTCTATGTTCAGGATTTAGGTAAGATCTAAACTCTACATCCTTTGGTATGGTGGTTTTAAACCACTTCTATTTTGTACTAGGGAGTTCAGTCACTTTAGTAATTAGGGTTTATATATCAGGAATTATTCTTTGCCTATGATTGGCTTGGAGCCATTGAAAGAGAGAGAAAATACCTCAACCACCTGCTGGTGTGAACCTTGAATCTTCTCACAAAACCTATAGCAGCCAACATCCTTGAAAAATTGATAGACTTCTGGACGTGCCTCCAGGTACCTGATGTCTCCCAACTCCTGCATAGGAGAAAGTCCTCCCTTCTTCATCTTGATAAATGCCACTTCTGGCCTGCAACAATAAATTCATGTTCTGTTGGATAGTGTTTCAGCAGGCTGCTTCTCAGAGATGGATTTCTGGTGGAGAGAAATGCTAAAGTCGAGGGTGGAGTGTACTGAAGATTTGGCACTGATTATGAGGGATTTTAGCTGCATGATTGATGCTTAGGTTAGAGGGTGATGGCTCTATTCGATCTTTTCAAGACCCCTTGCTCATCAATTATGTTAAAATTAGGCTGGATACCCAGTGGGATTTTTTGTAGTTTTGTGGACAGATGGAGGGAGAATGAGTGTTTCACATTACATCATTCCCTATCAATTTTTAATAACGACCTCCTCACTCATTTTCTTGCGCCTTGATGAATCCTCCTGTCCTTTCGGTGGTTTATCACGCCCTTTGATGATCATTATTTTGCTGACGGGATCTGATTTGATGAGTTCCTAACCATTTCTCTCTTTTTACCTTTTCAATGGTTAAAATACTTCAGGAATTTGTCTGCTAGCCACCAAAAACAAGGATTTCAGGATATAAGATGTAGCTTATATATATGTATTATATATAATATTATGTTCATGTAGGACATTTTAGAAATGGGTTTCAAGGACCCATGTAAGAGAATTTAAAAGAAAAATTACACAAGGATAAAGGGGAAATGAGAAATTATAATTTTTTCAAGATGGTAAAAAAAAAAAAAAAACCATAAGTAAATAAAAAAATAATGAAATATAAAATAAAAAGATTAAGAAGAAGGATACTTATTCTCAACATTGTATTAAATATAAAGAATTTTTTTATTTTTATTTTTCATATCCGAATAAATGATAAGAATATAAATTCATAAGAAGAAGAATTGAAGGAGCAGTAATATAATACTCATAACCATAGTGACATTTTTCCATAGAAAAAAATCATAGTCTATATAAAAGAACAAATTACATTCTTCAGATGGTATAAAATCATTGTAATGATATTTGCCCATGCTCCCAAAGTGTGTCAAAAAAATCATAAGCATTCCTTACAAAGGATCATCTCAAAATGTAGATAATCATATAAAACATATCCCCACATAATAAAAAAATAAAACAGATATTCTGCTTCACCACATAGTAATCATAAAGACATTTAAGTCTATGCTGAGCTTAATGAAATCAGTTAAAAAAAAACTACCCATATCAAATCATAAAATATTCAAAAAAAATGTTCAGAATTGAACATCTCAGTATATAGCCATCAAATAAAAGACCGAATAGTCTCATGCTATTCATTAGCTCGAAAGCCAGTAATATACCAATAACCTTTCGGTATAGTTGCGCCATGTTTTGCTAAAACATCCACCTTAGAGTTTCTTTCCCAATAGATATGCTTGTAATATGCCCTCTCGAACATATCAGAAATTATGATCACTTCCTAAAGTACATGTGAATGTGAACTGTTATGCATTCTGAACTTACCAGTTGCCCAATTAATGACCAACTGGGAATTGCCAAATATCTGCAGATTAGAGATATGATTTTCCAATGCCAAGGTAAGGAGAAGCTTTAAAGCAATACTCTTTGCAAAATTATTAGAGCCACTACCCAGATCATCTTTAAAAGTGAAAAAGTGATCAACACTAATATAAAGAAGTCCCCCAGCTCCACAAAGTTATGGAATTCCAACAGCTGATCCATCAAAATAACCCCAAGGGAATATTGAATCAATCTTCTCTTCAACAACATTCCTGATATTCAAAACACTATTATCCAAAGGATATGAGTACAATAGCCCCAAACAGAAAGATGATACCAGAATAGGCATTTGAGTCAGATCACTGAAACAACTCTCATTCTTGGCCTTCCATATGAACTAGGAGACTATTATAGGTAAAACCCTGATATGCTTCACAACTTCATTAAGAAAACAATTCTTCAAACTAGTTAAAACTGAATATCCATTCCATAAATTCATAATCTTGAGCTTGGATTCAATCTCATCCCAAACACTTCTAGTAAAACTATAGTCCACCCCAATATGAAAATTTGATTCATCAGCACATTTACAAAGATAACATCTACCAGGTCCGTCCCTACCCTTTCTGCATAAGACATCCCAAGTAAGTGCTTTACCTAAAAATAAACACCAACAAAAAATTTTAGATTTAAGGGGACATTTGAGCTTCCAAAGCAAATGCCACCACCAAGATATTTCCACATCATTTTTGTCCAGTATCAGTTGTAAATAACTAATTTTGGGAGAGTACTTACTAGATTTGGATTGATTCCATATCATCACATCAGCCTCATTTGAAAGCCTTACATGACTAATTTTAAGATTAGATAAATACCCATTCAAAACATTTATATCCTGTTGATCCACAAAACCAAGATAATCTGCTGACAGCCAACCCTGATCCCTCAATATGGATGCACCTCGGAATCCAATATCTTTAAGGAAATAAAACCCTGCAGAGTGAAGTTTATCAGTCATATTTGATGGTAAAATATGTCCCCACCTACAACCCACCAAAGGATCCATACCAATGTGCACTTCAGCACCACTACCAATCTTTCATACAAGATAATGTCCAATAAGGTCACAATAAGGTCAAATGACCATAAGATAACTTTCCAACAAATAGAAATTCCCTTTCTTTTTTTTACAGACACTCTGATCCAATCCAGAAGAGATAATGGCTTAACATATTTCTGTAGGGAAATATGAACCCATATTCCTGATCCCTGTAAAAGATTCCATACACTCTTTGCTGCAAGTTCTTTAGCAAATAATGCAGGTGTTTTCCACCCCCAACCTCCCAGAAATTTATGATTAGCCAACATCTTTCATGATATCCATGGTAAACCATATGAGGAATCAAAATTACCCGCCCATAAAAAATTAAAGCAGAGTTTCTAAATTTTTTCAATAACTCCCATCGGGATCAAGAAATGCATCCAATATACTGGTATAGCTTCAAGAACATATTTAACCAATATTAGCTTACCTCCTTTAGATAACCACCTAAACTCTAGTTTTTTATTCTTTTTTCCACCTTGGAAATCAACCAATCCCAATCTTTCATCAAATATCTACAAGGTTTCAGGTGAAAACCAAGATACTTCATACCTATCGCAAGCTTGGACACAGAAAAGGAAAAAATATTCTGTAATGTAATCAGCTCAAAATCATCCAAAACAGAGGAATAAAAAGAGGATTTATCCTCATTAATCACCATCCCAGAAGCATTACAAAAAGCCTGTAAGATCTCATGTAAAGTAGATAAGGACTATTCAGAACCATCAGATACCATTACAATATCATCCACAAAATGTACATGCGTAAGAGTAATGTTATTTCCAAACAAAATACCATGAAAAGTCCCACTCTCCTTAGCAGATAACAAAGACCTTCCAAGACCTTCCACAATAATTAGAAAAAGCAATGGTGCCAAAGGGAAACCTTGCCTGAGCCCATGCTCAGATCTGAAGAAAGATGATGCCACACCATTAATCAATAGAGCAAAAGACACATACGACAAAATGATCATAACCATGTAATAAAAGGCACAAAAAAACCCATTTTTGATAATAGAACCCTCAAATAGGTCCAATTTACCCGATCATAGGCTTTATATAAGTCAATTTTCAAGACCACATATTTTAAATGTTTACTGTGTATAGTATGCAAACCCTCCTGAATAACCCCCACAACATCATGAATTTGTCTCCCAGGAAAAAACCCAAATTGCTCAACAGATATGCACCTACCAAGGACCTTTTTTATAAGGGTGGAAATGATTTTACCAATGAACTTGTAACTATAATTACACAATGATATAGGTGAAAAATATTCAAAGGTTTTCGGAGAATCATATTTAAGAATCAAGGCTATAAAGGTGGTGTTAAAAAAATCAGAATTTTACCACATTTTCGTGAATCTTCAATAACCCGCAGTAAATCAGGTCTTAAAACATCAAACAAAGATCTATAGACCTCCAAAGGTATCCCATCCGGACCCGGACTCTTGTCATTTTTACTCCCAGATAAAATAGACTGAATCTCAGACAATGTAACAGGGCAGAGAAGATCATCATTTTCCTCTGCAGTAATGGATAATGGAAAGTAATCGGCAATCTGCACAATATCAGGAAGATGAAGATGGTATTCCTAAAAAGTGTCTCAAAATGAGTAACTCCTGCCTTAGATATAGATTCATAACCCTCAACAAGTATACCCTCATGATCCACAATCTTCCAGATAGAATTTATATTCTTCCTATGATTAGCAAATTTATGAAAAAAAGGAGTATTATCATCCCCACATAAAATCCAAATCTACCTACTCTTTTGTCTAGCCTCATTTTCTTTGTCTAGTAATATTTTACTTTTATGAGACTCCAACTCGATCAATGAGGCCTTATCTTCCTCAGATGAAAAACCAAAACCCACTTTGTTGAAGGACTCAACCAACAATAAATCAATATCCACAAGATCCTTAAGCAACTAAACCATGTTCTTAACAGACCAAACAATAGATACTTCCTTGCTACATTTTAGGTTGGCAGCGAAATGCACTGCAGGAGGCACCTCTATATTTTTAGCATAAACAATCCAGGATGCTTTAAGTAAAGATACAAAATATTCATTCATCAACCAATGAGCATTGGATTTGAAAGGACAACGTAATTTTGAATCACTATTCAAAATCTGTAAAAAACCCAGATAATGGTCTGAGACCCCACCACACCCAACCCACTAATGGAATTGCAACTCAGAATCTAAAAGATCAAACAAAACAAGCAATCTGTCCAAGCGTTTGCATATATTCTCTGATCCAACTCTTCTATTGGACCAAGTCAAAAGCAAAACAGATGGTTCAATATCCACAAATCCAAAAACCTCCACCTTTTAAGAGAAAAATCAGAAATAATATGCACTCTAGCCCTTCCCCCCCAAATCTCAAATAGACCCATAGAGAAGTTTAAATCACCACCTAAAATCATCTTAGTACAATTAAGACAATCAAGATCAAAAAATTTGTTCCAAAAATATTCCCTCTCCACATAGGGACCATATAAATTTACAAAACACATGACTTGCGTAATTTCAGTCGAAAAAAGAGAAGCACATAGACCAAAACCCACAGACCATGAGTTTTGTAACAGAAAAAAATGAGACTTCCACCCAAGTAAAATCCCACCCGACTTGCCATTTGAATCCACAGAGACAAATGGACAACCATTCAACATCTTTTCCAACTCACCTGCAAATATAACCCCATCACCTATTGTTTCTTGCAAGAGTAGTACATCAATTGACTGATCAACAATCGATCGACAGATTGCTATTTTCTAGGAGTACTAGCTAACCCACATCAATTAAAGGTCATAACAATCATAAGGTTAACCTAGCAATGACATACACTAATCTAAGTGCCCCATCCATCCCAATATGATCCGGATTGTTAATAAGTGATTGTCCATCAGATTAAATCAAATTAATGGAACTTGGAACCTTAGAAATCAGAGAATTCGATGTAACCTTCTTACTTTATCTGAGAAAATAACTTGAAAAGGAAATTGATTTGTCCCTTATCGGAGATATAAACCCTAAATTTCCAAAACAAGATTCAGCCGCATTGAATTTAACCCTAGGGACATCGAAAAATAAATCATCAACAACCTCCTTCAAATTCCCTTTTGACAAATTGGGACCCTCCTCAAAATTAGATAAATTGGTTAAACATAGAGGTTTAAGAGATTTAATACCAAGTTTATCAGTCCCATGTAATCTCTCCACCGACACCAATTTAGAAACTTAAGGAGTAGATAAATCCTGCCCAGTTCCAACAGGAGAGACAACACATGGCTTCCCAACATTCTTAACCCGCCAGCAATTCTTAGGTTTAGGGTCAGGTGAAAAATTATGATTCCTTCGGAAAGGAAAAATACAATTAGATATGAAATTTCCACAAGAATGAAACCTATTGCACCTGAAAGGAATCCCTAAATAGTCCAAAGGTTGTTTGAACACAGAATCCCCCTGTTTAATAAAAGTATCAGAAGCGACACCCTTACGAACATTCAAAAGAACTAGAACTTTCCCTATGTAGCAAATACCTGACTCTATAAACGATAAGTCAGCCTCCAAGAATATTCCCAAAGAATTACCAATCAACCTAAAGAAATCAATATACCAATATTCAAAAGGTAAATTCGACATTTTCACCCATATAGGCACGGAGTCATACCTCTTTAGAAGTAAACCAGAGCTGTCCCATTTCCAAACACCAGCTAAAATACTGGCCGCTTTCACTTCTGTATGAAATTTAAATGCCCGCCAACCCCATGGTAGCACAAAGACATCAGGTATAGAAATGAAAGAGTCCTTCCATGCTATCAGAACCCATTGCTTAACACCATCTGGAGAAACTTTATGGCCTCCAAAATGTCCATTTAGAGTAAGTGCATTGGTCAGAACAATCTCATTTAAAGATACATCCTCTCCAACAACCAGAAGGGGGGTTTTATCAAGTTTCCAAATAACCTGTTTCTGCGTCTTTGGGTGCCTTGTAAAAGATAAAGTTTATACCTCAGGTAAAGATGAAACCCTATCAGATTCAAACCCACACGCCCTACCAGAAGCAGGTATATGGCCCTCCTCATCCCCAAATGAAGGCAATACAAACTTGATACTAGGAAAGTCCATCAAATCATCTAGCATATCAGTAGTCGCAAGGTTAAAAACCCCGACCAATCTAAATGACTCCCCTAAACCACCATCAGGCTCCCCCAAAAATCCCCTATCATGAACGGAATCAAATATCAAACTTGACAAAGGCAAAGGCTCCCCCTCAGAGAGCGCAACAGTTAAAACCTCTCCATTCATAACAAATCTACAAGGTTGATCTAGTGAAATCAAATTACAACCCATCAACCTCCCGCCTTCAATAGATAAAACCTTTGAAACCATAGCAGACACAGGAAACCGACCATCACTAAGATGAGAAAAACTTGAAAAACACTCCACAGAAGGAACCGTCTCTCTCGGCTCTCCAAACTCATCAGCCAAAACCTCGCCACAGTCCAGAGATGGTTTGTTAATGCCAAATGAGGGAACCTGAGGTAAAATTCCACATCCCTTAGGTGATGTATGCGCCAAAGTATTAATCTATCGAAAATACGTAATAGCCCATGTCAATTGCAAGAAACCCTTAGCCTTAACTAGAAACCACTGACACAGTCTTAAGCCGAGACACATTAACGAGAAATACGGTCAGAGAATTAATGCAAAAACCTAATCCAAACCTCCAAAAGAAAACTCATATATTCTCAAGAATCAGCCAAAAATTCGCCAAAAATCCCTACCATTCACAAAAATCCATAAAAAAGCTAGGCCTAATCCAAACCCTGGCTCAAAAAACCAGCAAAAAACCAATTAAAGTCCGATATGTACATCTGTTCCTCGGTGTGATAATTCGTCCATTAAAGTATGTTCTATATATTACCGTGACAGATCGTTCACTCTTGCTTTTCTCTTGGCATCGTAATAATGTTACTTTCTGGAGTTGCTTGATAAAAAACCAATGAATATCTAGGAATAGTTCGAATTTGCCTTATAACCATAGTGAAATATACTAGTAACAAGGGAAGCTATCCTTTGTTTTTTTTATTTAGTTTTTTGAAACTATTAAAGAGGCATCAAAGTTTAGGGAACAAGAAAACTCTTTCCATAGTTCACCTAGAACATATAATTAGAACTCTCTCATTGTATAGATAAATGTGTATATAAACATAATTGACAATTATAACCTATTACCAATCTGTTTCATCTAGACACTAGTACATTAAGAATATAGAAAATGGATAAGACTCATGAAATAAACATGACATGCCAACTCGCTCGACTCATAAAAAAAGGTTTTTTCGTAGTGATAATAATATGTTGCACCCCATATATGCGACCTTGCGACCCTCCTTATAACTAATGTTAATGGAGTTTAAATTTTTTCTGGACCAAAGATATTAACAAAAACATTGAACTCTATGTTGAAAAGAGACATGGATTTAAACAACACTATAGATGACATTGATTATGAATATTGTGTGTGTAATGTCCTAATTTTGGACCTACCATTTATAGGCATAGGCCTATTGATCGTGATAATTATATTGATGTTTTATTTTATATTGGTTCAAAGACCCCACTACATATAAACAAGATGATTTGTTTTGTATATTTGGACGTAAGCCAATTGTTGATGATATATATGTATATATATATGTTTGTGTTGGGTGTGGACCCTGAAGCACATGATTGATGAAATGTTTGTGTTGGGCGTGGACCCTGAAGCACATGATCAATGAGATGTTTTGTGTTGAGCGAGAGGCTATGGAGCACATGAGTACTTACATTTGCGTTGAGCATAAAGCTATGGAACTCATGAAAATATAATTGCAAATGTTGGGCATAAGCTCTAAAGCATTCCATGTTGATGTTGAGCATAAGCTCTAGAGCATCGGATATTTGGCCATTGTATCCCTAGGTGTATCATACAAGTACATCCTAGCATTTAGTGTTGAGCATATGCTCTGGAATTGCACTATGTTTGTAATTCGCTGCTATAGGCATTGAGTATGGGCTCTGGTAAGTGCTAGGGGTTATTGAAAATAATTTAATAACTTCTAAGTGAAAACGACTTGAGAAAAATATTGATCATCATCATACTTATTTATAAGTCATTAAATGAAATTTTGAATTTCTATATTCTCATCAAAGTACTGAAGAGCTACCACGTTATACGAGGGAAATCCAACATGCAAGGATGTTTAGAGTTGCCTAGCCTAGTAGACCTCATCTATCTATCTACTTGACCTTCGTAAGGAAGTGTCGTTAAGTGTAGGGATCATGATACATGATGCCCAAAGACAAATGGTAACAAGTATTTTAATTCTATGTATTTTATACGTAGTATGTATGAAGAATTAATTATGATTAATTATATAATTGAACAAAGAAAGAAGAGAAGCTCCACCAATTATTATTTATTATTAAAGGACTAATAAATAGTGAAATAACTACGAAGGATTAACTAGGAACAAGTTAAAAGTTCTTGGGTTAAGAATTGAAAATTACCCCAGTAAATTAAAAAAAGGTTAAATCAAGAAATCAAGGATTTCTTGATTTAACTGCCCCTTTGACTGAAAACTTTTCCTATAAAGACTCAAGCCAAGAAAAGGCTTGGGGTTCTGATTTTTCTCTTGGAGAATTATTATTCTGCCTATTTTTTCTCTCAAGTGTTTTCTTGGAGAACTTTCTCCTGCAAGGAAAAGAGGACTAATTCAGAATATGAATACCAGATAGGAAACCCTACCTTAGGAGCTCTAAGCTACTTGCATGTTGGATTCCAGCTCAGGGGGATCTGGGTTAGAAGCAGGAACAGTTTCGGGTCATGGTTGGGAGGAATGTGGTAGTTCCCAAGTGATTTGGTCATCAAAATCAGAGGTAAGATCTGTCTTAAATTGATAATGCTGCTTATTTGAAAAGTGTGTAGGTTTAGCCATTAAAGGAGCTCGAGGAAGATAAATTACAGGTACGAATTCTTAGTATGTCAAAGTTCATTTCTAGGGTAAATGCAGGCTGCTTTATGTAAAAGCTTCTATATATTTTACTAACCCTAGGTAATTGATGTTCTGTCTAAATTTTTCTAAGGTCCTTATCTCTCTTCAATATTCCTAGGATTCGAAATATTATCATAGGTTGTTTATAGCTAGTTTCCCATCTTTAAAATTTGTGTTATGTATTCATTTCATATTCAGAAATTTATACTGTAGAATAGGTAAATCTAGATTTGATATTTAATTATTCACCTATTATTATATCTCTACTGACATATTACATTGTCAGTAGAGACATGTGTTTTAGATTATAGTAGGTTTAACCATAGGAATAAGTTTAAAGAAATTAAAATACTATATAAATGCCCTAGGGTATTACTTACAACTAGAGCTATTCTTTTATAAGATAGCTATATATACATATAAATAAACTATCAGGTTTAAATCTCTATAAAAACTATCTATGCATTCATTTCCAAAATTAACTAATCCATCTAAGACCTTTCAAGGTCTATAATCATATAACAAATTACATTAAAAATATTCCACATAAATAAAACAACATTAATAATAATCAAAGGCATATCATGACCATCCATGTGGTCCTTATCAAGACTCTGCTATAATACCTACAGTCTTAACATCCATATTAAAACACCCTAATTCATATACTTTATATCTTTAAAAATCCATATAATATCCATTTTAGAATATCCATCTAAAAGTTTCATCAAGTAACATTTCATACGACTCTGTGTTAATAAACTGAGGTCATATTTAATAAACAGAGGTCATGGTATTCGACCCTCATAGGTTACAACTTCATTTCTTAAAAATAATTAAAATCCACAATAAGAACCGTAACATAAATCATCACCATAATCAAATGCATAACCAAATCCATAAAGTATTTTCCTATTACCATTTCCATTATTTCTTATAAAAGATTTCATGGTTTGAAATCACCCTGGCCCAAAACGATGAAGGTCGTATGCTCAGTCACCAGCCATGACCATTTTCACCAAATCTAACCACACAGTATTAATCACATGGACCACGACTCACATCATTGCTTTATAATCAAAATGCCTATGCTAGTAGAGAGGTCGTAAGACTCTAGCTACAACACGGCCTCGGCCGCTAAAACATTTTAATACAGAGTCCAAGTTATTAAAAACAATGAGTGCCATCTAGGGTCAGCATACCCTGGCCTCCATGAAACCCACTAACATTTTAATACATCTAGTGCTCACGGCCAAGTCAAGCAATGATTTAAAAATAGAGTCCAAATATCACATAAGAAATAGATGTCGTAAGCAATGAAGTTTATAAGCTATCATAGCACTGTGGGAAGGCTCATGTCATTTATGGCATAGCCTTTACCCACGCTATTGAACTATTACATTTATCAAACTAATCAATGGAGTTTACACACAGAGCATTCAGTAAGGCATATGCCTCTATCCATTAAAAACCCAAACCCATTTTAATATACAGAGTTAAATAAAAATGCAGGAAGGAAATCACATACACCATAAACCTTTACAAATGATAAAAAAACAACGCTTACATCTATTTACAAAGAGTTTCCAAATGTATGTACACAGTCGCCATTGAAGCTCAAGAGTAAGGTTTTACATAGGGTGCCAATAGGCTATGGCACCATTGCTTGCAATGGTGCAACCCATGGCTTTGAAATCCCAAAATCAAAACTCTAACGAGTTCATAACCAAAATTAAACACTATACAGAGCTGAATGGACTAAGTATAAAGTCACAGCATAATGCCTTAAGTCTAGAAATAAAGCAAGTCTGTATTCAAGCCCAAAGGCAAAATTGATTTCGCTACAGCATCAAACCCCAACCAAAACAACCAAGAGAAAATGTAGCTCTACCACAGGATTGAAGGTTAACAAGCATAAGCTTGATTTGCAGGCTTATAGTGACCATGATTGTAATGCTGAGAGCCATTGGAGTTGTAGCCATGCTTCCCTCCATCCCTTTCGGCACCTAGAAGAAACAACCAAATGGGGATGAGGAGTATGCCAACTTAACAAAACCATAAATCAAACTTGTGTAGGATTAAGAGTTCACATGGGCTTACCTTCACAAGTAGGAGGTCGCCTCCACGACCATACCTTTGCGTAGATCCAAACAACGAAACCCCCAAATGACAAATACATTGCACAACTATCGTGAGCCAAGCCTAAGGGAAGGCTATCACAATTCATGAAGAGCATTAAATGCACTAGGCTGGAGTCCATTAACATTTCAACAAACCCACTCCCATAGTCACGATTTGTTACCATGTATCGAATGTCACCACCCTTCATACCATCGTTTAAACCCTATGATATATGGTTCATACCATATACTATGTCACCCCAAACGTTAAACATCAACGTTATCACATTACAAATCTTGCACCATGTTAACATTACCATAATACTTAGTCATAGGTTGCGCTAGTTCAAGTTTAATACCTTTTCTTAGGAATGTAGATAGGGTTTAGTACATAAGTTTAGAACTTAGGGTTTAATACCATAGTATTTAGGCGTTTAGGCTTAAGCAACATGGCATACAAAGTATGCCATGTAAATTTTTCAGATTATCAAATCCAAAGCTTTGCTCTCAAACCCTTAATAACTTGCCAATAAAAGAACATAGGAAATGTTAAAAAGAATTTATAGTAAAATAAACATAGCATGAAAAGATATTAATGACATCAAAAAATGACCAATTTAAGACCATAATGAAGAATAATCAATGTACAGGAAATTTAGCTGTAATGGCTAAATTGACGTTAACGACACTTACCAAGTTTGAAAAACCAAGTCGATGGGCAGCGTAATAACTAGAAGTAGGTTATCGGTGACCAAAGTTGTCAACACAATATACATTTAATATCATTGCAAGTAATGAATAGCATAAACAAAAGAGAGAGGTTCCTTAGTTCAATTGAACTAAGTAAGCCTTCCGCAACCAAGAAATACCTTACCTCTCAGATCCTCATGGGAGAACTAGTCCCACCACTCCACCACTTTATTCCCGTCAACAAAGTTAAGTTAGTTATACTTAATAAACAGAGTACACATGTGCAAAATTAAATCAATGAACTATACAATTCACTAACTCCTCGACAGTAATAAATAAGATGCAAAAATAGTTTAAATAAATATAATTAAGACATAAGAAGTAAACGAACTAATAATCACCGAATGGATAGGATATTAACAAGATAGTATGAGCAGTTTCTGAAGAGATCGAAAGTTAAGTAGCGCATGTAATTCTGTAGGAGTAATAATGATCCTCTTTGGGTAGTTTTCTACTAGCCTATAAAAAAAATTATCTTCAATTTTTGGGGACATTACAGTGTGCAGTGACCAAGTGGAAAAACTATTGTTTGTAGCAAAGTGACCATGATGTAAATACAATAAACCCTTCAATGCATCCTATCATGATAACTCCAAACTTTAACCAATAGTTGTGAAACGTTGATAGTGATGCCAAGGATTCATTTTGGGGATTTAACAATAATTTTGGAGTCTGTGAACTACATGCATTTAATTTTCTTTAATGCTTATATTCAAGTAGTATAATGGCATGTTTTCATTAGAATTCAAAATCTAACTTGTTTATGTCATCAATGGTTGGTAAGGAATTTCAACATCATTTGATTCCTATCAACAATATATCCAATGTGTATACAATGTAGTTAAATGCTTTAAATACTAAAAATACTTTGCTCCATCGTATATAATTTTTTATTTTAAAAAACTACAATTATGTGAAATGACTTTGAATTTACACTAATTTTTATCTTAATCATCATGTTCTATTCCACACTGGGATCTGAGCTTTAAATATATAACCCGAGGATCTATACCATAGGTAAATCATAGTCCTGAGAATCTAGGTCGAGTGGACACAACTCGCCTAAGTTCAACTCGTAAATTGAATTGCATGCATCATTGTCATAGTATTCTTTTTGCATTGAACTAATGAGAGCAATGATGCATGCAATTCAGTTGATGAGCTGAACTTAGGCGAGTTGTGTCCACTTGACCTGGATTTTCAGGACTACGATCTACCTATGGTATAGATCTTCGGGACAAATATTTAAAGCCTAGAGCTGAGGGAGGAATAGAACAAAATGATTAAGATAAAAATTAGAGTTACATTTAGAGTCATATCACATAATTGTAGTTTTTTAAAATTAAAAATTATATACGAAGGAGCAAAGTATTTTAGTACCTTTAGATAAATGAAAATGTGAGCATGAAAAATAAAATATGACCTCATTTCCTTGGGTTATATCAATGTCCATTGTTTACTCTTCAAAATTGTTATTGTGCCACACATTTGCAGTTAATTTTGCTAGTAAATTATTGAATGATATTAGAATTTACATCAATAACACATGACTAATTGTTTTGGTGTTTCATAATGCTAAGAGTGGAGGAAAATAAATAAAAGAAAAGGTGTTATGACAACTATGAGATCTGAAAAACAAAAAGTATGGAAACTAAAGGTGATATTAATTCTCATTTAGACAAGAATTGAAAATTTTCAATGACATGAATTCAAATGGGGATTCAAAATACAAGGTGTACAAGCATCTTTTGGAAGACTTCAGTAAATGAAACTTTACATTCAATGCATATGGAAATACAATGTCAAGATCAAGCTATCAGTTTGATCAAGGTCTCTAAAACATAGAATTATATGATAATAAAATTTAATAAAACATAATTTCGACTAGAAGAATGATATACTTGTAGGTAATAATACATACCTTGAAGAAAAAATGAGTAAAGGCATTACTAGTGCCGCTTCCTCTAGATTTTATGAATAGATATTAGTCGTAAAGTAATTGGTGTTATAGATGTGATTGATTGGAGTCATACATGTTATCAATCACATTTATAACCCAATTACTCTACAACCCATATCGACAAATGAATATAAATGACCATTTTCTATCCAATAAACGAAGTGAATTAAATGATGCGTTTGTTTCCTATTTATAGAAGATTATAAATGCTCGATTAAGTTATTTTTTAACCCTTGATTGAGATATTTTTAATTCTCGATCGAGATATGAAAATATTGATCCAGGGTTTATTAGAAGCTCGATCGAGGTGTTAAAACCTCGATCGAGGTACGTTTTTTCATTTTTTTTCGAGGTACTCCTGGATACACTAAGAAGGCTCTACACTATGGTTTGGGGAATGTTGGACTAGTTAATATATGAGAAATAAATTGTTTATTATTAAACATAAACATAATAAACAATTTATCATTCATGTAAACCAAATTTTATTATTTCTAAAGTAAAAATAGAAGTGTATTATTCATAAACAAAGAAATAAGAACAAAAGATAAGGTACAGGTATAAATTAATAAAAAGATAATAAAGCTAGAGATTTAAATGGAGGTTGTTCGGCTAGTTAATTAAAAGATGAGATAAATAAGAGACAAACAAAACCGAGCTTGTTATTTAATTAATAAACATAAGTTTTAAATTGAAAAGACAAGAGTTTGAAAATACAAAAGTTCAGATTGAAGAGATGCAACGTTTAAAGGACGAAGAATATATAAGCAAAAGATTGAAGTGGAAGAAAGTGGTGTCAGTTGTAAACATTGAAGAAGCAAAGAGAATAAAGATAGAGCTAATAAAAAGAGCCATGCTTTATAAACAAAGGTAATTTCCAGAATAGAAGGACACGACCATTGAAGAGATGTGTTTGCATTAATGGTATTTATAAGCAACATATCAAGTTTAAGAGGGAGTCTCAAGATATTTAGTCATAGAGATTGGAAGGCAAGAAAACTAAAGTGTTTGCTGGTTTTTGATGTATATCTAAAGCAGAAATAGAGACCAAAGGAAGAAAAAGAAGAACATAAGAAATGTTGTGTTATAAAGTGAATAATCTGAAGTAGCTGTGAAGACTAGATAAAGAGACCAGTAAGTGCACATCTAGAATGAAGAAGTGCAGAATGAAGGACAAAGTATGAAGGTGAATATCCTTGTAGCAGCAAGGAAGCGACCAAGTAGAGATAACAAGAAACAAAAGTTGAAGAAGGACTGATAAGTTTTATAATAATCAAGCTAGGGTGGTAGGGTGGTTTTGGGGAAGGTTACATGCTTGGAAGGGGGTTGTAGCTTCCTTCTAGTAGTGGCTGGTAAATAGGGTGTTGGTGCATCCTGTCAGTTGTAGATGACAAAATAGGTTGTTGGTGCATCCTCCAGTTGTAGCTGAGAATTTGGGTGTTGGTGCATACAATAGGTTGGATCTTGCAAAAACTATTGTAAATATAATTTTGTAGTATAGAAAGAATTGGTGGTTTACCCAATTAGGGTTCCATGATACAAATCTGTGTTTTGTGTATCTTGTTGATTATATGTTTTGATTAAATTTTAATAAGTGGTTAAAATGGTAAAAAGTTAACAATACTGATTCACGCCCCCCCCTCTTAGCACTGACCAATATTCCAACACACCTTGGGGGAAAAACTGGTAGGGAGGATGGTTACTGGTTAAAAGGACTGGTGGAAGGAGGTTATAAGGAAAACATATATCAAGAAAAAGAGATCCAACTACTTAGACCTCCCTTGGATAGGTAAAGGAACATGCATCTGAAGTGTTTGAAAAAACTTTGTTGGAATAATTAAAGACAATTTGTTTTGGATACTAGGGAATGGCAAAAATTGACATATGGTCATATTCTATTTTGGGGAGGCCCCCTTGGATTCAAATGCTAATCTCCACAATATTTGAAGCTAGATGCAAATCCATAGTATTAAAAAAATCAAAGATTTAGTGGCCATGGGTATTGGAGGTGATTTGATCACTTGGAAAAATATACAACCCCCACCTCACCTTTGCAGCGACTACACTACTTTCTCTTCCCGTATTCATGTAATTTCCCCCCTTAATAGTAGAACCCGAGATGCTAGAGGCTGGGGTAAAACATGCTTATACACATTCAAAGAAGGATATCAGGTACTGACAAGAGATAAAGGAAGAAACCAACAAATTATCTGGGGGAAATTCTGGAACTCAGATAAAATTCCTAAGATCAACCTATTATTTTGGCTCTTGGAGAAAAAAATATCTTAATTTTAAAGAATTTAAAAAAAGAGGGATTGCATGGACCTTCCACATGTTCTCTTTTCCTTGCTAAAGAAGAAACCTCTTCACATTTTTTTCTTGAATGCCAATTATCTATCTAAGTTTAGAGGCACCTCCTAGGTTCTATATGAAGGAACTTCTCTCTCCTAGACAATATCATAGATATGATCTCAAAATGGAAGAGTTGATACCCGAGAAAAATAGGAAAGAAGAAGAAGCTTCTCAGAATTTAGAATAATGTACCAAAAAATATATGTTAGAAAATGTGGCTTGCGAAGGGAGCCCATCCTTCTCGTCCTCCCCGCTTCCAAAATATCTCTTGTTCTCCAGCGACCAACTCGATTCCATTGTGTATAGGTGGTGACGAAGCCCATGTGATAGGAATAAATTCCAGGCCAGGCATCCCCCCCCTTAGCCATTCGATGATGTCTTCCGCATGAGCCATGAAAGAAGGATTCGACATGAAGAATTCTATAGAGCTTCTTGCTCCCTATTGTGATTTCGAGGAAGTGTCTAAGCTCAGACATCCTGTAGAGACTACCCATACACAAACCTCTTTTGGCCTTCTCTGCATTGACAAAAACGAAAGGCAACCCAACACCCAATCAGCTCAGCTTGTTCCCTCTGTGCAAATAGATTTGTTCCTCTCTCGGGTTCTAATTGCGAACAAGGGCAAGGATGTCACCTTGAATGATTTGAAAGAAACTTTGCAGGACAGAAAGCAACATATGAGTTGGATTTATGATTTAGTGAACATGGGTGCTAAGGATGGAATCAAAACCGTAGCGGAGGTGAATTGGCTAGAAAACCAAATTGGCTACCATGATACTAGAATTGAAGAAAACCATAGGGACTTATGCAAGCTCATGAGGACTGTTGACATTATCTAGGGTTAATATGAACCAATGCAGCCATTTCCAAGACTCTCCTGCAAGAAACCACCTAATGGAGGGCAGTTTAGTAGCATAACATGTCCATGAACTAGGTGAAAAGCAGCAGAAGTAACTAAACACTGAATGGTTTTCTTATTTTTTTTTGTCTTTTGCTTTTACGAAGGTTTGTCCATATATACCCTACGAAGGGAAACAATTATCTTTTTTGGCATAGAAGCATTGTTTTGCTTAATGTATCTAGCATAAACAGTTCAACTCTTGTGTGGATAGACTATTTGAAATGCAGGCTCTTCCTTTTTTTTGAAAGCATGGTTGTAAACGACCCTTTTTAATTAAATATAAGACATTCTCTCGTTTAGGTTTAAAAAAATAAAATAAATAACAAAACAATTATAATTCTTTAAACATGTTGAATTATAAACAATTATTGTTAAACATTTTCAAGTATAGTCAATTAGGTGAGCTAAATTTCAATTATACCTATCCATTATTAACTAAGGTCAATCATAGTCAACATTAGTTACCTATAGTTAACCATGGTAAACAATATCAATCATAGTCAAACATTACCAACCTCAAACATACTGAACTAAAGTTGATCAAAATTGAACATAGTGAACGGTAAACAATATTATTCAAACTTAGTCAATCATAATCAACCTTGGACCTTGGTTAACTTAAGTTAATTAGTTAATAACAATATCTAGTGAAATAAATGCCATTAATATCATTTCTTTACCTATTTATAAGGTTAATAACAATAATATTAATATTAAAAAACATTAATATCAATACTAGCATTTTGCTGGTCTTTTTGCTTTTTTATTTTCATAATTATGCACAAAAGTTCTTATTTATTATTAACATTATCAACAAAACCTTCCGTGAAGTAACTAATAAACTATTGTTTTATTTGTGGGTTGGATTTTCATACGGAAGGCCAATTCAAGATATGATATCATTTCTTTTTTGTTTAATAAAAAAAACCAAAAAAACAAAAAATTTAATAAACACTAATAAAATAAAAAATTAATATAAAAATAAGAGTCTCTCTTTTACCTTTACTAGAGATTAGATGCTCAAGTTGTAATTTTGTTTTTTACATTTATATGGATGGTTCATTTATTTCTTTTCAGAGATACTATGAATATATACATATTGAATAACAAAACACGTGATGTTTTTCTACTCAAAACAATATTATGTTTTTCTATTCAAAACAATATTAATACTAGTATTAATGCTATACCAAGAAGTGCAAAAAAACGTCCAAGAGGGTAAAAATATTGAATCTTTACCACAATAAACTCTCTGCAATAGACCTTTCCCGATGGCACCGTTCGTCTATAGAGCTCAAAACGAAGATTCTAAAAACTAACATGCATTCTTTCTTCACTTCTGGACTGCTGCTCTTCCACATTTTTGCACTTCTGCACACATTTTTGCACTTCTGCAATTTCTGTCCTTCCGCACTTCGGAATCGGAAAAATCAATTTCCAGCCTTAGTCCTTTCTTGTTCTCTCGCTTTCCGCTTTCTCACTTTGGAAATAAAAAATGTAACTTTTCTCATTATTGAACTTTTGGACTTCCGCCTTTCTGCTCCTTCAAGCCTCTTCTCGAACAATCGATCTACTGCCGGGTGGATCAATTTATCAATTTACCATTCCGCTTTCCTCTTTTTGCTTTTCGCATCGGAAAGAGGAAAGTGGAAAAGTAAATTGATAATCAATTTATTAATTGACCGTATCGTCTCCCACTCAGCTCAAGACTCATATTTGAAATTGACTGTGAAATGGCCTAACATTTCTTACAAATGGGAGATCAAAACACGTGAAACTGCACTTGCTCAATGAGGATGGAGTCGAATACAAAGAAACGGATCCCCTTTACCTCCATTCTCAGGTTTTGGCAAAGTCTGAGTTTTATGAAACTAAGAGTTCTGATCGCTTGACTTCTGACAAGAAACAATTACCTATCGAAATTAACGTAAGAACTTCTCATAGTGCCGATAATTATACTAAATGTATTCAACTCATGTATTCTTCCAAAGGCTTATCGTTTTCTAGCGTGGACTAAGCACTGGCTATTCTGCTAGTTGCTTGCGAGATAGTGTTCACTGACGGCATAGACCAATGTATGGAGTGTTCGGATGCTTTTCCCTGGACTCTCATGCAAGAAGCGAAGCTTAGAAACCTGATATCAACATTGGGTATAAGTACTATTTTGCCTCATTTAGCCGCTAGACTTAATACCAGTGAGTACAAGTGCTTAAATAGGATGAGAGAGAACCTTGAAGAAATGATGAAAATAATGAATAATTGTCCATTTTACGGTCATGAAGGGGAAGGGAGAATCTATATCACAGTGGAGAAATGTATCGTCGACGCCATTAATGAAAATCCAACATCAGATATTGTAGATATATGCAGGTTTGTCATTTTAAAACAATTTATATACAACATTGACAATGTTACCAGATTATGTAATACAAATTTAAGGTTTAGGAGCGGTCCAAGAATCGACTAGGCTTGTTTTTTGTTGTTGTGGGTGGTTGATGTGATTCAACAATTTGATATGGAATTGTTTGAAACTGTCCTCAAAATGTTTTGTGATAATGCCAATCTTTCAGATAAATTATTATTTGTGGTAGCTCTCATATCATCTAAGGAGGCCATGATAGATATATTCGATATGTCAATCGGTCAATTTATAAAGGCTGTAGCGAATGCGGAGGTCATTCTTCCTACATCATATCACGTATCTTGAGTTACAAATTGGTTTTCTACTTTGTATAATATAATTTCTTACATGTTCACTGAGAAGAGGTTTCACGGTCAGGAAGGAATGATTGTCATAGTTGAGACTCTGTAATTCTTAGAGCAAGAAACCTTCTTGTTCTTTTCACTCACTTCTTCTTTTCTTTTAAATGTTCACAAATATTATAAAATTGCTAGTGTCAACCATATGGAGACTTCTACCATAATGCTTATCTCTATATTACAGAGAGCGTGACAAGAAAATAATGAATATGATACAATATTTATATATATACATAATTATGGATTTTCATTGGTTTATCTATATATATATAACCAAAAAATAATCTAACTTTGAATATTATGTATTATTTATGAGTGGAAAGTGTTTTAATGTAACCTTACATTTCAATGTGAAACTCACTTATTCAAAAAGATAAATGATACCATTGTAATTTTTTTTTGTCAAAAAGAGTCGTTGAGTTAGTTAATTATAATTATTTAACAATTCATAATTTTTGAATTTTATTTGTTAGGTTTTATTTTAATTTTTTTTAACGTTAAAAAAATTCAACTTTGTAGCTTTCTGGAAAGGTAAATTGATAATCAATTTATGAATTGAATTTACCAAAGTGGAAATGTAAATTGATCTAAATTAATTATCAATTTAATTTTCCGCTTTCTGCTTTCTTTTTTGGCATTGGAAAGCCTAATGCAGAAAGGTAAATTGATAATCAATAACCTTTCCGCTTTCTGCTTTCCAATGGAGAAAGAGGAAAGAGGAAAGCGCAAATGTAAATTGATAAATTTATTATCAATTTACCTTTTCGCTTTCCACTTTCCAATGCTGAAAGCACAATACTGTTCTGAAATTTTGATATTTGAATGGTTAAATTTGATGATAAATTTTGATGTTTCAATGGTTAAATCTTCCACAGACACAACTAAATCGATTTTATTTTAAGAGACAAAGAGAAACTGATTCATCGACAAACTTATAGAAACAAAAAGAAACACTTGCACATTCAAAGCCGCAAGAAATCAAAGCCCCAATTCTTATGCACATTGAAAATATTGGAATAGAAATGATTAAGGCCACAATTCTCGAAATAACTTTTAGAGATAGAAATTAAATTTAAAAGCTTTATCATAATAGTAGATTTCTTGAAAAAAGTTTTAGAGATATAAATGAACTTGTGAGTCACTGGGTTCTTTATTTTTAAAGCTAACAGGATTTAAGAGATAGAAATGAAGTTGTCGGTCATAGGATTTTTATTTCTTCTTCATGACTTTTACTCTTCACGATAGCTAAAATGTCTAGTGTCTAATTTCTTAATCTATAACACACTTTTAGTCCAAAAATAATACTACTGGAAATGGTCTAAGTTTTCCTTACAATTATTTGAGAAGTAATGCTTATTACTTATTGGGACTCGACGTTGGAAGGCAATCAATTTATCTCCCTCACGACACCCAAAGGTGACTCTCAATTGGACACTCACTTGGCCACACTCATATTTTTATTTTTTTTAATCAGATTTTTCTTTAAGATAAAATATTAAAAATTCGTTGGAGCATTGAGCATTATGTGATCTTAATAGGTTGTCTTGACGGATCCTTTACAAAAAAAGCTTTGGTGGAGTCCTTTTACTTTTTCTGAACCATATATTGTGTCAACCATATAGAGACTTCTACCATAATGCTTGTCTCTATATTACAGAGAGCCTGACATAAAAATAATGGATATGATACAATATTTATATATAAAAACAATTATGGATTTTCGTTGGTTTCTCTTTAGATATACATAACCAAATAATAATATAAATTTTGAAGATTATGTATTATTTATGAGTGGAAAGTGTTTTAATGTAACCTAATATCTCAATGTGAAACTCACTTTATTAAAAAAGAGAAATGTTACCATTGTGATTTTCTTTTTTCAAAAAGAGTCCTTGAATTAGTTAATTATAATTATTTAATAATTCATTCAAATTATTGTAATTTTTGAATTTTATTTGTTAGGTTTTATTTTTTATTTTTCATAAAGGTAGAAATATTCATTATTTTAGCTTTCCACAAGGTAGAGTTTTCACAATCCAGAAAGGTAAATTGATAATTAATTTATCAATTTACCAAAGCCTAAAGCAGAAAGGTAAATTGATAAATTGATTATCAATTTACCTTTCCACTTTCAACTTTAGACATTGAAAAATGGAATACACAAAAGTAAATCGATAAAATGATTATCAATTTACCTTTCAGCTTTCCAATACCGAAAGCAGAAAGGTAAATTGATAAATTGATCATCAATATTTGAATCTCTTCAATGGAATTTTTTCGTTTTGTAGATAAGTATCGACATTTGCAATATAGGTTTCCGTGATCTGAGGTCAAAGCTTAGTATCATTGCTCAAGAGCCAACCCTCTTCAAGGGGACCATCATACATAATTTGGATCCACTGGGCTTGTATTCACATCATGAAATTTGGGAGGTAATGTATATAATCTCTTAACAATTACATGTACTCATTTATCTGGTTTGGATAATCTTGCATGCTTTCGAAATCATGTATGGTTGTTTAAGATAAAAAGTCGAGTTGAATTGCAATGAAAAATTGATGAAAGAGCATCTGCAATAATTTCTATTATGGTTTCTATTGATTGTAAAAACAGGCCTTACAAAAATGTCAAATGGACAACTCATTTGGAGATTTACAGAACCAACTTGATTCTTCTGGAGAGGCCTATTTCTCTATGGTAGAGTTTTTTGAATGTAGTATGTTCATATATCTAGCGAGAAAATATATAAATAAAGCATTGGGTTTAACTACAAATACTAATTTCAGTGAGCTCTGAAAAAATCTCATAGAACAGTTGTTGGGTATTCTCCATACATGTGTTGCATTTATCTGTCTTTTTTACAATGAGTGATGAAGGAGAAAATTGGAGTGCTGGAAAAACGAAAATTTTGTGCGTAGGTCGTGTTCTCCTGAGGCGTAACCGAATTCTAGTTTTGGATGAAGCAACTTCCTCGATTGACTCTGCCACTGATGCACTTCTTCAAAAAGTCATCAGACACGAATTTTCCAACTGCACTGTGATAACAATTGCCCACAGGGTGCCCACAGGTATTGACAGTGACATGGTCTTGACCCTCTCTGATGGTATGAATGAATGATGCTCTTCTCTTGTTTTCTTCTAACGTATTCATCCGGAAGATTGGACCTTAATGATTTTTTCGTGGGTTTCTTGCAGGAAAACTTGTGGAATATGACAAACTTGCAAAACTTATGGAAATTAAATCATCATTATTTGCAAAGCTTGTGGCAGCTCGTATTAGTCCAACTGTAGCCGTAGTTCCATTCAAAATTTTGACGATTACATGCAATTTCTAGTTTTTGAAACCAAGTCAATGTTATTTGAGTTTTATAACTGGATTCATATTGTTATGAAATCCAATCCTACACAACTAAATTTGTTTTTCCTACTTTGTTTGTATATGTTAAAATCTGGGGAGACTGGGGACTTTGCTCACAAGGTGACAGTTAAGTTACACCGCGCCAAAAATACAACAAAACAGGAAACAACAAAGTAGTTCAGCGGAGTTAGCAAAGTTATATGATCATATAATCAACAAGGGGAGTTGTTACCGGAGCAAGGGACTTGATGTAGCTTTGCATAATAAAGATTTAGTTTATAAATTGTTTTTTTGTTTTATTATTATTCATAAGTTTTATAGTAATATATAAGTTTTATCCTAATATATAGGAGTATTTGATAAATCAATTTAAAAATGCATGATAGTTAAACAAATAATATTAAAATACCTTTTAATTAAGAAATTTATTTAAAAACATCTGCATTTCGCACTGCAGAAAGCGGAAGTCAGAAATACAGAAAATTTTACTAAGAACTTGTCACTTCTGATTTTCGTGTTCCGCACTGTGAAAAGTGGAAGTGGAGAAACACTGTGGAAAGCGTATTTTATTAAGTGAAATGCTCATGCTTCTGTAGATGCCTCATTCAATTGTAAAGAGACTCAATATTTTTACTCTCTTGGCTTTCCTTTGCACCTCTCTATTATTTCTGTTAAAAACTCGCAACCTATCAAATATTTGAACAATTGATAAATTGATAAATTGAACAATAAGTTGTATGTTTCAAACACTTCTAGAAGCTTGTTGCTTTTGTGCAAACAGAGGAGACCTGGAATTTGTGTCTCAGTGTATAACTTCATTGTCTAGGCACTATTTCTCTATGGAAGATGCAACAATTATGAAAATAATTGAAATTCAACATGAAATGAGGTGATATACAACATAAAGATTGAACGATAGGTTTTATGTTTGAAACACTTCTAAAAGCTTGTTGCTTTGTGCAAACATAGGAGGCATGGAATTTGTTGGTTAGTGAGAACATTGTTTAATTAGCTTAAATGTTCACTGATTTTGCCTTGTCTTTTTAGTTTTTTACAATTTTTTTATTGAATTTAGTTAAAAAATTTAGATTTCAAAGAATAGTGTTTAAATTTATTTATATATTAAGTATAATTTTTATTAAATTTAATCAAAAAATTTAAGATTTCAAAAAATAATATTTAAACTTATCTCATTTAAATATTATTAAAATGCTTAATAACATTTGGAAGTCCTTGGGCTATCAGTTCGATTTCGAGGTTTACTCATGTGTTGGTTTTACGCTACCCAGCTAAAAAAATCATGCAAACTGCTGAAATATTTATTGTTACTAATGTCAATGATTCAAACCTTATTGTGTTTTTCATGGGTTTCTTGCAGGAAAACTTCCAAAATATGACAAACTTGCAAAACTTATGGAAAATAAATCATCATTATTTGCAAAGCATGTGGCATAGTATTGGTCAATTGTAGCCGCACTTCCATGCAAAATTTGGGCAATTACATGTAATTTCTAGATTTTGAAATGAAGTCAATGCGATTTGAGTTTTATAGCTAGATTCATATTGTAATGAAATCCAATCATGCACAACTAAATTTGTTTTTCCTACTTTGTTTGTATATACATTAAAGTTTGGGGAGACTAGGGACTTCGCTCACAAGCCGACAATTAAGCTACACCACGCCAGAAATACAACAAAACAGGAAACGACAAAGTAGTAAACGAGAGTTAGCAGAGTTATATGATCGTATAATCAACAAGGGGAGTTGTTACTAGAGCAAGGGACTTGATGTAGATTTGCATAATAAAGATTTAGTTTATAAATTGTTTTTTGTTTCATTATTATTCATGAAGTTTTTTATAGTAATATATACTTGTATTTAATAAATCAATTTAAAAATGCATGATAGTTAAACAAATAATATTAAAATACATTTTAATTAATAAATTTATTTAAACATGTATTTTAGTTCAAATGTACTTATGGAAAGCGAAAGAAAAAAAAATTGCAAAAAAATCAAATTTTCGATTTTCCCATTGTACAATATGGAAAGCGGAAATAGAGAAATAAGATAAAAAAAATATATGAGACAAATAATTTTTTGATTTCCGCATTCCGCACTATGGAAAGCAGAACTTCTTGGCGTTCCTTTGCACCTCTCTATCATTTCTGTTAAAAACCCACAACTTATCAAAGATTTGAACAATTGATAAATTGAACGATCGGTTGTATGTTTCAAACACTTCTAGAAGTTTGTTGTTTTGTGCAAACGAAGGAGGCCTGGAATTTGTGTCTCAGTGTATAACTTCATTGTCTAGGCACTATTTGTCTGTGGAAGATGCAACAATTATGAAAGGAATTGAAATTCAACAGGAAATGAGGTGATATACAACATAAAGATTGAATAATAGGTTTTATGTTTTAAACACTTCTAGAAGCTTGTTTCTTTGTGCAACATAGGAGACATGGAATTTGTTGGTCTGTCAGAACATTGTTTAATTAGCTTAAATGTTCACTGATTTTGCCTTGCCTTTTTATTGTTTTATAATTTTTTTATTGAATTTAATAAAAAAAATTAGATTTTAAAAAATAGTGTTTAAATTTAATTAAGTTGGATGGTAGGAAAGCTTTAAATTTATTTATATATTAGGTATAATTTTTATTAAATTTAATAAAAAACTTTCATATTTCACAATATAATATTTAAGCTTACCTCATCTAAATGTTATTAAAATGCTAAATAACATTTGGAAGTCCCTCGGCTAGGAGTCTGTGATTCAATATCAGTTCGATTTCGAAGTTTACTCATGTGTTGGTTTTACGTTACCTAGCTAAAAAAATCATGCAAACTGCTCAAATATTTATTGCTGCTAATGTCAATGATTCAGACCTTAATGTGTTTTTCATGGGTTTCTTGTAGGGAAACTTGCAGAATATGACAAATCTGCAAAACTTATGGAAAATAAATCATCATTATTTGCAAAGCATGTGGCATAGTATTGGTCCAACTATAGCCGTAGTTCCATGTAAAATTTGGGCAATTAGATTTTGAAATGAAGTCAATGCTATTTGAGTTTTATGGCTAGATTTGTAATGTAATGAAATCCAATCCTGCACAACTAAATTTGTTTTTCCTACTTTGTCTATATATACGTTAAAGTCTAGGGAGACTAGGGACTTTGCTTACAAGCCCAAAGTTAAGCTACACCGCGTCAAAAATACAACAAAATAGGAAACAAAAAAGTAGTAAACCAGAGTTATGAGAGTTATATGATCATATAATCTACAAGGGGAGTTTTTACCAGAGCAAGGGACTTGATGAAGCTTTTCATAATAAATATTTAGTTTATAAATTTTTTTTTGTTTCATTATTATTAATGAAGTTTTATAGTAATATACGTGTATGTAATAAATCAATTTAAAAATGCATGATAGTTAAACAAATAATATTAAAAAACATTTTAATTAATAAATTTATTTAAACATGTATTTTAGTTCAAATGTAATTTATTTAATGTACTTAAGAAAATTGAATGAAAAAAAATTGCAAAGAAATCAAAGTTTTGATTTCCGCATTCTGCAATGCGAAAATCATAAATCGAAAAAAAAGATAAAAAAAATATATGAGAGAAAGAATTTCCGATTTCTGCATTCTACACTGCAGAAAGCGGAATTCGAAAATACAGAAAGTTTTATTACGAACTTGTAACTTCCGATTTCTGTGTTCTGCAGTGCATAAAGCAGAAGTCAGGAAGCATAGCGAAAAGCGAATTTTATTAAGTGAAATGCTCATGCTTCTGCATATGCTTCATTTAGTTGTGGAAAGACTCAATATTTTTACCCTCTCGGCGTTCCTTTGCACCTCTCTATCATTTTTGTTAAAAAATCACAACTTATCCAGCATTTGAACAATTGATAAATTGATAAATTGAATGATAGGTTTTATGTTTCAAACACTTCTAGAAGCTTGTTGCTTTGTGCAAATGGATGAGGCCTGTAATTTGTGTCTCGGTGTATCACTTCATTGTCCAGGCACTATTTGTTTGTGGAAGATGCAACCATTATGAAAGGAATTGAAATTCAATAGGAAATGAAGTGATACACAACATAAAGATTGAATGATAGGTTTTATGTTTTAAACACTTCTAGAAGCTTATTGCTTTGTGAAAATGGAGGAGGCCTGGAATTTGATGGTCTATTCGAACATTGTTTAATTAGCTTAAACGTTCACTGATTTTGCCTTGCCTTTTTATTTTTTTACAATTTTTTTATTGAATTTAGTAAAAAAAAATCGATTTCAAAGAATAGTGTTTAAATTGATTTAATTTGGATGGTAGGAAATATTTAAATTTATTTATATGTTAGGTATAATTTTTATTCAATTTAATAAACACATTTTAGAAATTTCAAAAATTAATTGTGCTGAGAGACGCTTTACAACCCAATATGGGGAAATCTTGTAACGTTACATAACTTTATGTAACATTACTTTTTACTTCTAAAAAGTAAGAAGTAATAAATATATTTTGTCATGCATTAAAAAATAAAAAATTAATTATCCACCAAAATAATATGTCGGTGAGAAAAACAACCTAATATGGGGGAGATGTTGTAATGTTCATACCTAAGAAAACAATAAAAAATAAAAAATTGAATTATCAAAAAAAAAATGTTGGCCTCGCACATGGTTTTAAAACCATGTGCAAGGCCTCCTAAAAAACCCATGGTTTTATTGTACATGGTTTAGGAGGGCCTTGCAAATGGTTTTAAAACCATGTGCAAGGCCTCGTATACAAGCCATGGTTTAATTGTACATGGTTTAGTAGGTCCTTGCACATGGTTTTAAAATCATGTATGGGGGAGATGTTGTAATGTTCATTCCTAACAAAATAAAAAATAATAAAAAATATTATATGTTGGCCATAAATAATATTAAATATTAAAAATAAAAATATTATATGTCGACCTTAAATTAAAATATGTTCCTTTTGATTTAAATCAAATCAATGGCTATATATAGGACACACCAAAGCAGATAGCTTCTTGAGTGCAATACCTAAGAATAGGTTTGCAGTTCTAGATATTTGATCCTTGTCCGTGCTTGATAGAGCCTAAGATTTGGATCTAGGCTGGTATTTAAACCTACCTCATCTAAATGTTATTAAAATGATAAATGGGTCAGTGCAAGAAGATGATGGACCTTTAAGATGCAATCCTAGTTTTCAAAAACAACATCATGCTACCAAAAAATACATCAACCCGAGCCTGACA
>LPNX011208036.1:2003-18784 GCA_001517045.1 Pseudotsuga menziesii
ACTCCAATTAATTTTTCATTTCTGGCAATACTCTAAAAAACTTCTTTTGAAAAATCGCACTGTACACTTCAGACATGAGGAAATTCATAAATTTAGTGTAATCCCTTTTCATTTCCTCAGTAAGTACCATCTATGGTAGCTGTAAATTATCCTCATTGAATGATAGAAACATTTTCAGTAAATAGGACGAAAATATGAAAGTCCTGGTCTTGTGGAAATCCATTAACTAAGAATGAATGTTCCCAGCCAAGAATTCATCAAATTTAAGGCATGAAGTTTGTAATAACTGACTGGACTCTACAGAATGAACTCGAAAAGTACTCAAAGAAAACAATAGACTCATAAGGGGTTCATTGATATACTTGTCTGTATCTAACCCTAGGAACTGACTCATCAAGGTTACAATACACTGGGTTTCTTCGTTAAAAATGTTTACATCCACATGGAATGGAAGGTTTTGTAGCTGGACATATTGTTTGAAACAACTCTTGAAGAATTATTGTTTCTTCTCTATTGCAAACTCTCTAAAATATTGTACTAGACTCTTCACTATATTCTTTAGACTTCAGGGTGAACTCATCAGGACTGACATGGTTTTTATAACAACCAAAGACTGTGAAGACAAAGCATTTTTGAGTTGTTGATATCCATTATTAATCTTCCAGAGAGGGAATAATTGTTAGCACACCAATCAATGAAATCAGGCAAGCTTAGGGTTTGGTCGGTAGTAAAATAATGAAAATAGGACTGGTAGACATTAAGAATATATTCTCCTTGATCTTTTACAAGATTTAGCTTCTGTTTAACAGTATCATCAGGTCCATCATAGCAGGACAGTGTCAAAACATTCTGCAATAGTTCCTAAATTTTCTGGTATTCTAAGTTCTGAGCTCCTACATTCTCAACTTGAGTCATTTTTAATACTTTCAATGTGAACAAAAGGCCTACCTAGTGTATTAACAAGTGGCCATAGGATACTATGTGAGTTGGCTGCTTCCACACATTCTTTCGCTTTCGTTTTCCAATGCAGAAAAATAAACTAATGCCCTAATTCCACGTGCAAGGTACGTTTATATTTTTTTTATATTCATATTAGTCTTGCACCTTCTATAGTAGAAAAATTTGTCGGCCCTCCATCTTGCATGATTTATTTTGTGCCCTCGATCCTTTTTCCAACTTAATCCTCTGCTTCTCTCCATTACAACGCTACCTCCCTTATCCGTCCTGTAGATCACAATTTCAAATTAAACTATAGCCATTGATCTAGATATAGATCTTTATAAGTTGTTGATCTTCATCTATCTTAATCAATTTCACAAATTTCCTTCCATACTCAAAGTGAGCATGTTGTAGTTGCGAAATTATTTTGGACCCTAGATCATCCCCGGATCTAATCTGCACCATTCAGTTCCTATACCCTTTAACTCCATTTCATAGATCCACCAATTTTCCTCTTCCTCACACCTTCATCTTGTGAAATCACTTCTAGCTATAGATCTCTATCTGCTTAGATCCTTGCCATTTATTCTATCTCCCCTTTACCTTCATTTCGAAACCCCCATAGTTCTATTCTTCCTTGCACTTTCGAATTGCAAAACGATCTTCAACCATAGATCTTAATCTTCCCCGCATATCAATTGTCTAATGGTGCAGTCCCTACCAAATTTCACAATTTTTGAAAGTTATTTCATCTGTGTATCTTTGAATTGCGAAATTATTTCTAGTCATAGATCGGGTTTAAAGCTTAATTTGAGTCACCGAAAGATAAATCTCCTACCCTATTTTTCCATCTTCCCACATGACTTTCCCCTCTCTAGTCCTCATTGTGAATGCATCCTGGACCATGGAGCAAGAATCTGTCCATATCTCCACCATTCAAGTTTGTTGGTCCTACCGGATTTCACACATCGAAAAAGTTCATTTACTCGTGCATGTTGCGCTTGCGAAATCAATGACTGTTGTTAATCTATCTCCACCCAAGATCATAGCCGTTAAAATATGAAAGTCCTACATGATTTCACAAAATGAGAAATCTAATTATCACGTGCAAGTTGTCACTCTGAAATGAATCTCCATTGCAGATCTTCAACATTATTTCATCCCGACTGTCGGAACATGTGGAGCCTACGGGATTTCACAAATTTGAAAATTCCATTTCCTTGCACATGTTGATATTGCAAAATCCATTCCAACCATAGATCTTCAACATCATATGATCTCAACCATTTAAATATAGAGGGCTTATAGGATTTCGCACATCTGAAAAATTAATTTCTCCTTGCATGTTCGCTCAGCAAAATCTCTGTCCTACGTCGATCTGTCTCCATCTATCCATCCAACGGCTGATATTTCCTACAAGTTAACCCTCTTCTGCCAATATCAAAAATTCTATAAACCGATCATCTTACCTTGGCGAAATCATCTGCAGCCTTTGATCTTCTCTGCTGTACATCGAGGCCCTCCATTCCTATCACCATATAACCTTCAGTTGATTTTCTTACTCATGCACCCTTTGCAAGGTTAAAAATTAGGATTTTTTAATTATTTTTCATTTCAAACCAATGAACAAAACCGTTATAACATATGGAGGCCCTATCAACCCCTTTCAGGGTCATATGATATGAAAATTTTTCAGACCTTACTGTTCCTTTTACTAGCATATCCCCCTCCAAACGATTTAGTCCAAAATAGTGCTAACGCAATGTAAGGTTCCCCCATTGGAAATCATGACTTCAAAGCTGGATCAAGGATGTATAAAACAATCATCATTTTTGGTGATTTGAGGGCTACTGAAGCTATGAGTAGTACAATAATCAATGAGTATTGTATGAGGGATCGTCTTGAAGAAACCCTTATTCCACATGGTATGTGGGGTGGTGACTCCGACTAATGCATGGAGAGATATCTATAGGTGGTCATCCTAAGAAGGAGGGTCAACATGGGATTCTTGAATGTCGACCTGATCATTTACTAGATCCTAACCATATTCACAAATTTCAGGTGCAAGCAAAAAATCCACATCTAAGAGATAGAGCTTTTGGTCAGCACATCTATGTACTCAAAAGAATTTCTCATCACAATTATGACAAATCCTTTTTTCTCGATGTGTTCGCATCTTGGCTTCAGAAAAATGCTTGATAAGAGTGGTTCTAGGAACTGGTGTGATTGGAGGTCTTTGGGAAACCATATTTATGAATGGAACAAAAGTGGATTTGGAGTGTTGTTGAGCTATGATATTTTCCTTTTCTAGCTTAGCTAACCCTAGGGATTCCATCATTGTGCTGGGAAATAACAATTTAACCTCAGATCAGATTGCATCCTTCATACCACTGATAAAACAACTCTTGTAGAATGCATCAAAAAACCCTTCTGTGTGATTGGTCAGTTTCTCGAATTTTATCTGATACTCCCTCATAGTGCCAGTTTAGAAAAGTTTAGTGAGTGCTCCTGTAAAGTCATTAAAAGCACTATGTCCAAATCATTGCAAAAGGAGTTGGCAAAAATCTATCCAATTTGGATCTTCATGAGACTTAATGTACCAACATAACCATTGAAGGGATTCATGTTTCAAACGAAAGGAATGAAGTGGTACTTTGTTGACACCAAAAGTGTTATGCAGAGTGAAATATTGTTATGCTCAGTATATCCATCCAGTCAGATCATCACCATTGAAGTGAGGAAAACCAAGCTTCAACCCACAAAAAATACCAGAAGAAGAGAACCCAATGTCTGCAGAAGACTTGGTTGTCATTTATTGTTCATGGATGAATGTTGAAGATGGAGGCCAAGAATTGTTTCATCCATATCTTGGAGTCTGGTCTTGAGGGTGACAAGTTTGTCTTCCATATGTTTTGTTGCTCCTGTGCGGGTGACAACCATAACGATGAGTTTTTTTTTGTTGCAAGGAGGAAGGTTATAAAAATAAAAAACATAATTTTTTTTAGAAAAGGAAAATTTGGAGTTGGGAAAAACTCTAATGGGTAATTGGGCTTGACTAGGTTTTGGAAACTTATTGAGAGACAAGGATGTAGAAAATGGGGATTTCAAAAGTGGGGTGAAAGAATGGGAAAATTTGTCATAGAGAGACAAGGAAGCATAAATAGGAAATGAAAACTGTGACAAAATTTGAAGGATATTGAGTGAGAATCGAAGAAGCTATGGAACACCCTAATAATAGACATAAGTGATATTTTTGGCTTTGAAAAGTGGAATTTGCGATTGGGTCCTCAAGGAAGGAAATATGCAGAATGGAATTGCAAGGGTTCCAATGAATTTTTAAGGGAAGTAGAGGTAAAAAAAATAATATATGGATAAAAAATAGAAATGTATACTCTTTTTTTTGGTGGAATGGATTTGTGACGACTCTCAAGAGATGCAATCTTATATTTGCCAACTGGAAATACATATGGAACCTAGGTATGTTTGGCTTCCTAAAGGTTCAGGGGATTCACTTGACCACTAATGATACCTAACAACTTGTGTATTGGGGTGGTACCTGTCACTCCATGACTCAAGTAAAACCGATAACCGCTTTTCCACAAACAACAACTATTAGTTTATCTCATGGGTGGGAACTAGTCAATCAGGTAGGGGTCATTTCCCTTTTCCATGGCAGGATCTCTCCATGTCGAGCTACTTCGGGGTTCTTGTGGTACATTTTAGGGCTATCATCTAGGTACTTCCAACAATTAAGTGAATAGGGTTTATTCCCCGATTTGAACATGCAATTGAAATGAACAATACAGATGTAAAGAAGAACTACTGCAATAATCACATCGTTGAAAAGCCACTGTGAAAAAATGTTTTGGCAAAAATTCCACTCAGTGAGCCTAAGAAAGTGCTCTGATATCATATCAGAGATATTTCCTCCAATAAATAACGAAAATGCATGATATACAAGAAATATAAGAACACAGAAGGAATTTATTGATCGCATGCCACTTCGAGAGGCCAACCTCCTTTGAGCAAGCTCAATACAAATAACTCGTGGATTCCTTCATTGGTATCGACACATACTTATATACTAAGTCTAATGTAAACAACTATTACTCCCCATGAATGTGGAATAAACATGTACTTATATACTAAGTCTAATCTAAATAAATATTTCTCCCCATGAATGTGGGATAATGCAATATACTCACAGGACAACTTACAAAGCATATCCATCCAACAACAATATACTATCAAAGTAAAGAGAATGGTTGACATATGTTACCAACTCACAAAAAAATGAGAAATACATCTAAAAATGTGTTACCACATAGAGATATATTGAAAAAAAAACTAAAACCGCAAAGAGATGTTCAAAATACTAAGGAAAAAATAGTTTTTTGTTCTTCCTTCAAAATTCAAAAATATTATTTTATTGCGCCGAATATTCCGAGCCGCCGCTTCCTAAAGGGTTCTACAGGAATGCGATAATCCTTGCATGCGCGTAGGCGACCACAGAAGAGTTGGCAAACAAACCGCTTTCTTTCACTGTGAAATTGATCAACGAAGCAAAAACGGCTGTGAACGACGAGTACATGAGATCGGCGATAGATTGGATGGAATTGAAAGGGTGCCCTCATTGCACAGTGGTGAACTCTTTTTTTTGTTTCCGATGTTTCCAAAATGCGGCTTAGAGATGTGGATTTTGGTTGGGGAGTAGCATCCTACGTGGGTCCTGCAAGAGGAGGGGTGGTAGTAGCACCGGGTCTCGTCAGCAACTTTATCTCGTATTGCAATACAAGTGGCGTGGAGGGAATAGTGGTTCTCCTTTGTTTGTCTTCTGCTGCCATGCGAAGATTTCAAGCAGAAATTAATCATGCAATCTATAGAGCTCCTGCTATTCCATGTTCCAGCCTCTGATCGGACTCGTTTTTATCAAAATTTGATGTTTTTTATTTTGTAAAATTAAAATATAACTATATTTTAATCTTAATTTTTATGGTAGAAATAAATTCATCTTAATTTTTAAAAACTCAAACTAAATTTTATCAAAATTATGAAAAAAATCAACTTATTCTTACCCAAATAATAGAATTTTTAAACTATACATATCTAAACGAAAATATCCTTCAAATTATGTAAATATAAAAAATGAATGATTTTATTTTTTTATATTTTAATATTTAGATTATAATATCATAACAATTATCATTACTATTTTCCACACGCTTTCTTTATATAAAGACAAATAAAATTTTATTTTCAATAAATTAAATAAAAATAATAAAACATAATAAATAGATACTATCAATCATTAATTTTAATAAATATATTATAAATAATTAATTTCAAAATTAAATTATTAAAATTAAAAATTAAAAATATTTTTAATAAACTATCATTTAGAAATATGATTAATCTATAAATTTAAAAACATAATTTTAATGTTTTTAAACTTAGATTTTATCAAAAAAAATTCACCAAATTCTAACCAAAACTAAATAAAAAATTGAAAAACTTATAATGAATAAATTACTTTTTAAAATAATTTTTAATTTAATTATATATTTTATTATTTTTATATAAAAAGAGAGAGTCTAAGCTCTCTTGATAACATAAAGGTTCACTTGTGTTAATTCGTTAATAATGCAAGAGAATGAAAGTGCGCTATAGCTTTTCATAACGGAACACTTTTGTTGACTTTGAGGAGGAGCGAAGATGGAGATTGAGAGGAGGTGCAGGTTAACATAATTCTTTAGGTTCGCTTTGTTCATGGTAGGGTGTCGGAGAATTGAACCAGATATTTATTCTTTGGGTTCGCTTTGATTGATGTTTTTGGTAACTTTAGGATGTGACCTATTTTCCCGACCATTTGCATCGATTGGACGGCCGACAACGTCGGATGTGACTGCTCACGCAAGCCAGATTGTCCGATCAGTGCAAATGGTCGGTTAAGTAGTTTAATCCTAACTTTAGTATCAATAGATTAACCTAAGTGGTGGATTATCCCGGTTTTGAGGTTACCTTTTAATTCGGGATCTATCTCTTTATGAGTGGGATTTTATTAGCTGAGGTATTAATCCAGATTGTCTTGGGTGGCGAGATCTAGATCTTGACATAATCTTGGTATTAATAAGGGCATATATTGTATGATCGTAATCCTGATTATACCATTCTTTGGGACTTAAGCCTATTTGTAAGATGGATTATACCTATAAGTATCTTGATTAGCAGCCCGATATTTTGTACTGTATCTTGGAAGACGTACTCCTTTTGGTGATTAGGCGGGTCTCATTAAGTGCTATTCTAGTGAATTATCTTCGAGATTTCACGTACTTGGTCAGCCTGGGACACGTATTTCTCATTCTTTGTGGATTATTGCCACGTGATGTCGCTTCGTTCAATGAAACAGCTCGCTCGTACGCCGTCGGGCATTAAGCAGGACCAAATTGATTGCACGGGTGTCAAACAAAAGGCCTTTGTGGCTCTTCGTGGTCTTTCTGGCGAGTTTAAGGAAGGATTGTAATGTAGATGTGGGCGACAGTGGCGAGCCTACGAATTCTGTGGACTTTGTTCATCATCCTTTGGCATCTGGTAGGTGTATGCTGGGTTCGAGCCAAGATCTATTTGATCTCTCTATGGCAGGACAAAGGGTGGCAACGGGGGTTCATTGTCAATGCTCTGGTATTTCTTGCAACCATGGAGAATGTAAGGTTCGTTTGGGTATTAGACTGCAGGTTGATAGAAATGCTATTCATTAGGATTTTAATAGGTCATCGGGTGGAGTGAAGGTGAATGATGTTTCTTTCGAAGATAGGGTTTCTATTATAAATAATTTGGGTCTTGAAGATTACGGATTGGGGATATCTTCCTCTAAAGATTTGCATGTGACTTATTTGGTGGGGGTGACGAAAAAGGAGTTTTGGGAATTGAGGCTCTAAAGGATTTCTCTGAGGAGCCTGTGGGTTCAGGGAATTTTCTCTGGCATGTAGATGTTGTTAGTCCTATTGCATTTGTGGGATCTTTGAAAAATAATCTTTCTGCTTCTTTCTGTTTACCTGTTTCTAGTCAGTTGGAGAGCGGGGAGAAGATTCAGCATCCTTAAAGGACTATAAATAAATCTGAGAGGCCGATTCTGTTGATTGTGGGAGAAGATGTGAGGTTGAATGAAATTGTCCTAGCAAATGCCATGACTCTGGTTGGGTGTTTTGGTAGCCACAAATATAATTCTGATAGCTTGAATGTTTGTGCAGCCTTGGTCTGGAAAAATGTTATCAGTCGACCTCCTGCGATTTTCCTTCTCCTGCGAGGATGGATAGCATTTAAATTCTTTTCCATGGAGGATGCGGCATTGGTCCTAGTTGGCATTTGGAAGTGGGAAAATGTTGGTATTCTGATCAAAAGATGGACACCATTATTCAATCCTCGCATAGAAAGGTATGATCAGATTTCGATCTGGGTGAAACTACCCAATTTACCATTTGAATACTGGTTAGCTAATTTTTTCAAATTGGTGGGAAACACATTAGGTTCTCATTTGGAAACTGATTTCTCTTTTCTAAAGACGGGGGTTTGTTGCTTAGGGAGGGTTTTGGTGCTGATTGATTTTAGGAAAGTCCTGCGTACTGATTTAATTATTAAAAAAGGCAGTACTGAATTTAGTCAGCCATTGGATTACCTTGGTGTTCCGTTTAGATGTTATAGATGTCATGTGTTCGGTCATTTGATGCATGAGTGCTCCCTTCTTTTGAACAAGAAATCTTCTGTTCCTACTCATAAGATTTGGCGGGTTAAATCTAGTGGGTTAAATGTGGATGATAAGGAGGGTTTGGATTTTGTTGATAAGTCGGAGGAATTGATACCTAACCCCAAGACTATTGAAGAGATTGTTATAGGGATGCCTCTTAAACCTTTGAGCATCGTATCTTTAGCTGAGTCTGTGAGTCTGGGACATAATCAGATGGAAAAGGGTTCTGCTACACCCATTCTAGATTCTGTCTAGTCTGTAGCACTAAGGGATCTGGGTTTTGTTTCTCCTCCCATAGCTATTCCCGTTGTAAACAAGGGATACTACCTGCGCTCTTGTTAGAAAACTTTTGGTGGAGGTTTTGGTTCAGATCGTGATCCTGATGGGATTCATATTTTTGTTAAGACTTTTACTGGAGATTTGGGGAATGCATATTCTGATGCAAAATAGGGATCTGAGGCACTTAGAGCATTGTCTGCCTCTACAGTGTTTCCCTCATGATCCTTATGAACCTTAACTGTAGGGATTTTGCTAGTATACCCAAAAAATTAGCAGTGAAGAGATTGATTGACGAACAATCCTTGGATGCTATTTTTCTGCAAGAAACTATGTTTGATGGCTGTGTTTTGGTGAAGGAAATGGAATCAATGTTAAAAGAATGGGAGTTTATTCCAGTTGATGCTAAAGGTAGATCCAAGGGACTTATTTTGGGGTGGAGATCTCGTAAATTTCTTCTACTTAATGCTTGGTCTATGAATTCGAGTCTATGTGTTGCATTGCATTCTTTTGAGTTGCAGTTGGATTTATGCTTTATAAATCTTTATGGGCCTTATACTGAAAGGGAAGTTTTCTGGAATAATCTATTGGGTATGAATTGCTTCAGTTATCCTAATTTGGTAGTAGGAGGGGATCTGAAATTTTCTCTGGGCCACTCTGAAATTTGGGGAGCTAAAGCAAGAGTAGATGTTTTAAGTGATTTCTTTATTCATCTTTTGGAGGGTCTTGGTCTCATTGATATTACTCCTTTGGAATCCATACCAACTTGGTCTAATCGCCGAATAGTTTCGGAGATTATCTATAAAAGATTAGATAGAATACTCTTATCGGCTGATTTCCTAGATAGTGCATTTCTTCTCAGACGGTGGATTGGGTGTGGCGGATATTTAGACCATCAACCTATTTTCTTACAAATCCTTCCTAGTTCTCCTAAGGCTCATTGTCCTTTTAAGTTCAATGCTTGCTGGTTAGAAAACACTGAGTTGGTTGATTCTTTGAAAGCTTCCTGGATGGTCTTTAATGCATTGTCTGAGCTATCCCCTGCTTCCCAATTTGTTGTAAGGCCTAAAAAAATTAAAAATTGTATCCATAAACAGGTCAGTGAAGAAAAAATCCCTGGATATTACACGGGGACTTCACTTAGTAAACCTCTCACATAGCACGTGCGATCGTGGGATATTAAAGAATACCCTTAATTTCGAGAGATATTGCCCCAAACTCTTTTTGTTGAAACCCCCTCCCAATACTTAAAACTTCTTCCACACCCCATTTTATACCTCAATCCTTATAAAGCACCCTACCCACCCCCGCCTTAAACCCCTCATCCCCCCAATACCTGTAATATATTGGTTTGATTTTTTATAATTTTAAAACCCACAATATGAACTGCCGTGATAGGATATTGGTAAACAAGTGAAGACCTCGTGGGATATTATGGATCTGGTTGATATTGAAAAAGAAATGAAGATGCATATAGATAGAGAGGGGATTGGTTTTATTTCGGAGAGGGATAAATTGTCTTTGATTGAGCTTGAATCCCGTAAGAGTTCTATTTTATGTGATCGGGAAAAGGAGGCACGATAGAAGAGTAGGGTTTTATGGCTATTATGTGGAGACGACAATACCCCTTTTTTCCATAAATATGCTACTTATAGGAAAAATATTAACTCCATTTGGAAAATTAAGGATGATTCAGGTAATCTTGTTGAACGTTATGAGGCAATTGTGGAGGTTGGGATCCAACATTTTGAGTCTTTATTTTAGGAAGAAGCCGATCTTCAACTACCTGAAATTGTGCTTAGTGCAGGTTATTTTCCACAGGAACTTCACTTAGTGAACATCTCACATAGCACATGCGATCACAGGATATTAAAGAATACCCTTAATTTCCAGAGATATTGAAGCAAACTCTTTTTGTTGAAACCCCCTCCCAATACTTAAAACCTCCTTCCCACCCCTTTTTATACCTCAATCCTTATAAACCGCCCTACCCACCCCCACGTTAAACCCCTTATGCCCCCTAATACCTACAATATATTGGTTCAATTTTTAATAATTTTAAAATCCACAATATGAACTAATGTGATAGGATATTGGTCAACAAGTGAAGCCCCCATGTTATTTTCCTACTTCTGTGTCTATGGAGGATAATCTTGATCTTATTAAGCCGGTTACTTTGCAAGATATCTAGCATATCCTTTTTATTAGCAAAAATGATAAGAGTCCGGGACCTAATGGGATCCCAATGGAGGTTTACAGATGTCTTTTTGATGTTCTAGGTTAGGATCTTTTGAGAGTTATTGAGCTTTCTCGGGTTAGTGGAAAAATCCTAGCAGTTTTCAATTCAACCTTTCTTGCTCTCATCCCGAAGATTAATCAACCTTTATCCTTTGAGGATTTTAGGCCTATTTCTTTGTGTAATTTTGTTTACAAAACTATTGGTTAGATAATATCAATTTGAATCAAAACTGTGTTGGGTAGATGTATTTCTGGGGAACAGTATGGGTTTCTACCAAGCAGGTAGATACATGATGTGGTTGGGGTCATTTTGGAAGGTATGCATTCTATGCATAGCAAATGTCTCAAGGTTGTAATGTTAAAAATTGATTTATCTAAAGCCTATGACTGGGTAAGTTGGACCTATCTTTGGGTAATTCTTTCCAAAATGGGCTTTGCTAGGAATTTCATTACTTGGGTCATGAGTAGCTTGTCTTATGTATCCTTTTCCTTGCTCATTAATGGAGATGCTACAACTTTCTTTAAGTATGGAAGGGGGCTTAGACAAGGATTCCCTTTGGCTCCTTTATTATTTCTTATTGTGGTTGAAGGGTTAGGAAGGGCTCTACTTTTTGCCAAAGACCGTGGGAGTTATCATGGATTATCTTTTAGTAATAATATTGAGTTAACTCATGTATTGTTTGTGGATGATGTTGTAATGGTTAATGATGGATTTGAACAATCTCTTTCCACTTTATATTTTTATTGTTTGGAAGAATCAGAGGTTATTAATTTATAGAATATATTTTCATTTCCTGTTAACAGAATTGAAAATGGGATGAAATACCTTGGTTTTTATCTCAAACCTTGCAGATACCTCATTAAGGACTAGGACTGGCTTATTATTAAGGTGGAAAACAGGATTAACAATTGGAGGTTCCGTTGGTTATCTAAGGGTGGTAAGTTGATACTGATTAAAGCTGTATTATAGGCCATTCTGGTCTTTTGGATGCACTTTTGGTTACCATTAGGGATTATCGAGAAGATTAGAAAGCTTTGTTTTAAATTCCTTTGGTCTAGAAATCAGAAGTCTTTTGGTTTACCTTGGACATCCTGGAAGAATTTTGAAAATCCAAAGTCTTTGGGTGGTTGGGGACTGAAGGTTCCTGCTATTTTTGCTAAAGCCCTTGCAGCTAAAAATGTCTGGAATATAATTCATGGAACGGGTTTTTGGGTTAACATAGCTATGCATAAATATATACATCCTTTAAATATTTTGGAATGGATTAGAACTCCTATTAAAAAGAAAACATATATTTCAATATGCTGGAAAGCGGTGCTTTGGGCTTTTGATATTGTTGGTAATTTCTTAGTATGGAATATTGGAAATGGAAATGTTGTTTGTATTGGAGTAGATCCTTGGATAGGATGCAAATGGAGACATACTTTTCCTTCCTCCATGATTGAAAAATTACATTGGTAGGCTTTTATTTCTTATCTGACATTGGTATTCATGGTTTGTCAGCATTGTTGGCTCAAAAATGGTTAATGCTGATTTTATAGGATTTACTGATCCTCATGAGATTGCTGTGTGGAATGGTTATTTAGCCATTCTTAAATCCAGTCATGCCAGGATTACAAACGAGCATGATGCTCTGGTTGGGAATTTATCCAAAACTGGTAAGTATACACCTAAGGAAGGTTATGCTCAACTCATGCACAGGGATGTGGTACATAACTGGTGGTGGAAAGTTTTATGGAAATTGAAATGTCCACTAAAAGCAAAATCTTTTGCTGGTTTATCTTTTCTGGTAAAGCACTGACTTGGGATGTTCTGTGTTTGAAAGGTAGAGCAGGGCTAGGATGGTGTTACTTGTGTAAAATGGAAGGTGAATCCAATTTTCATATTGGAGTGGAGTGTCCATTTACTCATAGTGTTTGGTTACTTATTGTAGGTAACCTAAAACTTAATGATCTTTGGAGTGGTGTATCTGTGTCTAATTGCTTCAGAAATTGGTGTTTAAATATGGAGGCTGCTGATTTTATTCCTTTACCTATCATAGTCTTATGGTTCATTTTGGAGGGCTAGAAACTTTTCTTGTTTTGAGGATCTTTCTTTGACACCGACACAGGTTTCCAGCTTTAGTTTGGGTATGATGAGGGCTTTGCCGTAGAAAAGTTTTGTTGCTTCTATTAGAACTATGTCAGTGGAAGTTATTGATAAAACCTATGCATGGAGTTTTTTTGATGGATTTGTGGCAGGGGTACTAAACATTTGTGGAGCTGGAGGTATGATGTATATTTCTGATGATCATTTTTTCTCCTTTAAGGCTGGTTTAGGAATGGGTGCTAATAATTTTGCAGAATTGTGTGCCCTCAAGCTACTGCTCATTTTTGCTAGAAGGAATTCATTGGATAAAATTCAGATTTTCGGTGATTCCCAGTTACTCATAAACTAGGCATCTGGTAAGTATCGATTAATGAATTTAGAATTAGCCATGATTCTTCAGGATGTAAATAGGATTACTAATTCTTCCGATTATGTTGTTTTCAAACATATATATCGGGAAAGAAATTCATCTGCAGATACTTTGGCAAAAGCTGGAGGTAGGAATTTGGAAGGATACTGGACAATTATGGAACATCACACAGATGCAGTTGTGGAAACCTTCCAGGTTTTCTGATTATTCAACATTTATAAGTTTCTAGGGGCCAGGGGGCATGAACATTTTTTTTTATATGACATTGGCTCTTTTGGAGTTTATCTGTCTTCTTCTGTTTGGACTATGATCTGGCTGATGAATTTTTGCTGCTTGCACTAGTTGATGATGGTGATATTATATTAACTTTTATATGCTTTGTTTGAGAAACAATGTTTTTCTGATATGATCAGGCCTTTGAATATAAAATCTGGGCTAGTATGCATTATATTGAAGGATTTTCTACTTAATGGGATTTTGAAATATGGATCTTTTCCATGGTTTCTATGTGAGACAGCTTTTAGATAGGATTTTGAATATGGATCTTTTCCATGGTTGCTATGTGAGACAACTTTCAAATAGTATAGAAACTGTTTTGAGTAGTTATGCTGATGGATTTAATGAACATATCTATGAGCAGTATGTATATGTTTTTGATTGTGGCTTTTATGCCAATGAAATATTTTTGTTTATATTTTTGAGCTCTTTTTTTTGGAGCTGTATCTTGCATGAAAGTACCAACTTATAAGGTTGGGTCTTTTTATAATAATGGTCTATGAGGCCATCTCATGAATGTAAATAAAGATTTACAATTTTATTCTTTGGAAAAATAATAGCTTTTCATAACTACTATTTTCATTACTCTTGGTTCCTTTTATCTAGGATGAATTTCCAAATTTCCAAATATATTAGATTCTCAAAGATCCTTTATAATTTAGCTTTTGCTGAAATAGCTTTGGTGGATCATTTAATTTTTATGTTGATTCATATTTATGTATTAATAATAAATTCACTTTTAAGACACATTTTAACTTATTTTTTTATTAAAGTAAGGTTACTTTCTATACACATTTTTAAATTAGATTACTTTCAATACACATTTTAACTTACCAAATTTTTATTAAAGTAAGGTTACTTCCAATTGCATGTTTTTTTGTAAAAGCCATAAAGAACAATGGTTACGGTAAATAAAAGTAATTGAGTAAGACTTGTTTTTTTTAGTTCTTTGCTTCCAAAGTATTTGATAAAATTTTCTCAAGTAAAATACTTGGAATTGGAGAACCTTTGGTTTATAGTATTTAGCATCAATGATATCAACACCACAAAATATGTTAAAAACCTTAGCAAATAATGCTTTAAAATAAAGGAGGTGAGAACATAAATTTATAGGAAAAAAATATTAGAATCATAAACATTAAATATTGAAGAAATACCTTTTATACAAAAAATGTTTATAAAAAAATCATTAAAAACCATAAACATTAAACCTTCCAATAATATTTTTTATCCAATGATATTTAGTTGGTTGATCTTGCACCTAATTTTCAAGCAAATAAACACTTCCACGAGCTTGGAATTCAAAATATAGAAGAAAACTTATAATAAACCAAAAATATTTTAATGGACTTGCTTAGCTTCCTATTTTTTAAACTATATTAAACAAAAAAATATTTTAATGGACTTAATTGGCTTCCCTATTTTTTTAGTCAATCATTATGGGAAGAGTCATAACGGACCATCTATCCATCCCATCTACAACTTGTGGACAAATTTGAGTGCATCTATGTTAGTCCTATACTAAAATACTTACATTAAAACTTCTTCACCTAGTGTTGAGATTAAAATTTCTAACCCATTGGTGAATATACATACCTAAGTATTTTATTAATATGAACAAAATTTTTCTTAAAACTATTTTCTTATAGTGAACACCCAAAATTGTGAACCAAAAAATTATTTGTAACCATGTAGTGAAACTGAAATGAAACCCTAGTATAACTGCAATAAACCCAAAATAAAAAGTTAAATAACATGATTACTATTTGGTTAGAGACATGAGGGAAAATTACTATTTCATTTCAGTGCTTCCATGTTTTCAAACACTTGAAGAATGGCCACCCACAATTCAAGTGTGCAAACTAGCCATTGAAAATGGAGTATTTCCCTCTATTTAATTTCCATAGAAGTGGGTGTGGTATATTTGGGCATGTAAAATCATGAACAACTTAAACCCTAGCTCCACTAAGGTGCTTTATATATCGTATCTCAACTTTTATTCAAGTCTTTAGCATTGTTTAACTATTTCTTTGAACGTATACATTGTAAATTTTGTCTCTAATAGAATTTAGTTAAACATAATGCAACATGACGATGGAGGAATGTCCCCATGTAACTTAAAACTTTGATCAATGTTGTAATCCAACAAACTAGTTGATAAAAGTTGATAAATGCCACTATATAACGAAACCATTAAAGAATGTACCAAAGATAACGGAACACTTTAGGAACATGAGTCCAAATAACAAACTAAAAATGTATCTCACAACAATCCAACAACTACACAATCCAACATAGCCTTTAATAATTGATTACACTATTACAATGTAATAAAATCAATTGAAAGAACATTGCACATATGTATCTCAATAGTATTATAAATTTATTAGTAGTTAATTTATTTTGATATAATACTATTGAAAATAATAGTTAAATGATAACATTATAGATAAAATTAAGCTATTTCTTATTTATTATATTTATGTAAAAATCACTATCAACAACTTCACTTTATGATAACAAAAAAAACAATAATATTTTGAATAAACAAATTATTTAATATGTTTATCTAAAAATCATTATCATCAATTTTATACTTTAATGAAAAAACCATTGATTCAACATATTATTTAATTTTTTATTAAACTAATTTTGAACACTAAATTTAGTATATAAAAAAAATAATACAATTATTAATTACTATACAAATAATTAAACACTAATTTCAAGATATTTAATTTATTAAATTAATGTCTATATCTATCATCATTCTTTTCAAATATAATATTAGAAAACTTTAACCCTATTTTCTAAATTTTAATAGTTAGATTAATTTTCACATATTTAATAAA
>LPNX011208036.1:19134-40114 GCA_001517045.1 Pseudotsuga menziesii
CAAGACTTTAAATTGCCTTTTGTTATGTCCTCGACAAGAGGATATATATGATTCAGTCAAGTGTATTAATTCTGAATAGTTTGAAAAAAATTTGCCTTTCGACTAAGGTTTTTCAATAGTGCAGAGCAATTTTTATTTAAAGATTTTTTAGAATTATTGATTTTTTTAAATTGTCATTGGTTCTATCAAAGGTGACGTTGACTTGGATTCTTGTGCCCCAAGACCAGGCTATGAAGTGATGTCAGCAATTATTTAAATGCATGTCATGTCTTTTATTTTTTTAATGTTGTTGCTTTGGTTTCTTTTTAATTTTGTCGCTTTGGTTTGTGGGGTGGCTTCCCACTGCCCAATACCACTTACATGTTGTAAGTTGCACGCATGCCTTTGTACAAAGTACAATGGATGTGTTAGTTGCATGAAGCAGCTGCGGTTCAGAAATCAAATGCATCCTTTCAGCCCATGATCTGAAATTCCTACAATTAAAAGTTTGAGATTAATTATTTAAATAATCATTTTTTCCAAGGTTACTAAATAAAATTTTAGGATCAATTATTTAATTGATCATTTTTCAAAGATTATATATTAATATTTGTTATCATTTTTTTGTTTAATCATTTCTTGGAATAGTTAGTGTTTGTTTTCTTCCCTGCCTTCCTTGATAAGAGTGAATAATTTGAGCGTTATGTTGATAAACTATATTATAACAACTCGTCTAGTTAGAACAACTCATCAACTACATTTAAAGACTTCACGATCATCTTGATTTTGCGATTGCAAGGTTGGGCAATATCATTTTCGAGGCTGCCAAATTGAAAGCTGTTAATTTATCTATCTAACAAGAGTGATAAGTTTAGTCCAGACATATGCTTTTTAGTATTTATAAAAACATAATAATATACGGAGTCCAGGATCTAAGGCCTTTGTGTCAATGAAAATACCTTAATTTCAAATCTATGTCATTCTCTTTGCAGTGCATGGACACCAAGTGTCTTTCTCGATACATGTACCTGTAACTGTACGAAATCCACCTTGATGTTGTCCTCCTCCTTCCTTGCACACTCTTTCATTATGTAAGAATCTCATCGTCCATTGTCCTCTGTCTGATTTAGTGATTTAATGTATATGTGGTAACTGAATTAAATCTATCAAACTCAACTTGAAAATGACTAGCCATTCTGCAATTTTGCTTCTTTTAGTGGTCATATCTGCCTTAACGTTTCGAGGGAAAAGTGGGTTTTCAAAGTACAGTGAAGAGGCAAAGAATTCGAGTGAACCATTCGAATATAGCAATGTTCGATACAGAACCATTCTGCAAGGTAAATATACGCACTAGACTATCTAGAAATATATAAAATAAAGATTGTAAATTACCTTTTCTGTGAATGAAAGTGTACAACAATAACTCTTTCTTTCGTGAAATCTGGGCTGTACTGATGGGGCTGCAGCTATAGAAGTTATTTTTTCTTTTTTCAAAGGCTACTTTTTTCACAACAGCCCATTTTAACTATACATCTTTCTTGATCATCTTTTGCAAAGGATTCACAATTAATTTAATGCGAAATTTGCTGCAAATCTATGGACAAGTTTTACTTGATCGAAAAATGACTCCATAGATTTTGCAAAGGATTTACAATTAATTTAATGCAAAATCTACTACAAATCTATGGATAAGTTTTATTTGACCGAAAAATGACTGCATAGCATGGGAATCTGCATAATAGCCTTAGTACATTCTATGTCTACATAAATCCCATCTTTTCAAATCATGTTGTATAGACTGACAATTGTAAAGTGTTGTCTTTGCAACATTATTCATACCAGAGTGAACAATTATCAATTGGATATACTGTTTATCGATACATAACCATTCGGAAAGGTAAATATACTCACAAAACCATTTAGCAGGGTAAATATACGCAGTACATTATCTATAAATATATAAAATAAAAATTGTGAATTACCTTTTCTCTTAACATCAATAAGGCTTGCTTGCTCTTGCGAACAAACGCTTGTTATATACAAAAAGTTGCAAATGGCAGAAGTGGATGGGTTTATCTATCATAAATTACTAGTGCATATGGGGCTCGTTTGCCATGCAAAGTAAGTAATTAAGTAATTTGCATCTGGTAATATCTCTGAGATGTATCCCTTTAAATGTCAACAAAGACTTGGTTCTTATGATTCTATTTGTAGTCATGATGTGTGATTTCAGTCTCAAAATAGTTTTCAGCGTGGGAGGCAGGGAAGGCTCCACAGCTAAGGAGGTATTACTGCATAAGAACATCGAGAAAGTGTTGATGTGTGACATCGATACAGTCTAACCGTCTGTCTCCTTTAATTATGGTTTTATTGTTTTTATTTTGAATTTTTCTGGACTTAATTAAAACGTTGCTTCCAAGATACCTTGTTGTGAACAGAGAATCCTTCTACAGTTCCAGAATGTTGTTGTTTTTTTTAAATTATATTTAATATAAAATATTACAAACTTTAGAAAATTGGAGATTTCAAACTCTCGCTAATAAGGAAACTCAAGTTATGAAAATCCTGGCTCCCTGATTATCCTTGAATGAAAATCTTATGCATAGTAGAATTCGGAGATGAATGATATATACCTCTCTGATTACACATGGCACAAGGCACAATCTAAAGTGGTTATGCTATTTCATGGGAGCAAGCCCTTCCCCTCGACCTTGGGGCTCAATCCCAATGCCAAAAAACTAGCGCCGTTGCTGGGGACAAAATTGAAGATCCCCCCCTGGGAAAAATGACATGGTTTTATATTTGGTTGTTGATGGTGAACAATGACTAGACATCAAGAAGGTTGAGCACTTTTCACTTGGCGACTCCACTCATGAAGGATTCAGACTTTAGCGAATCTGCTGGTGGTGTAACCCAGAAATCAAATGGCCGAGGAAAGCTGACAGACTCCATCTAGAAAATGGACCCCTTATAGAGCCTAGAGATGCATGGTGGAAGGTCAAGATACTCAAGTCTATGTTTCTTCTAGGATTCCTTATCCTATCTTGTAAGTTTGTTCTTATCTTTTCCTAGATTTATCAAAACAACCTTCTATGGTTCAGCTCATTTTGAGCAGAGCTATGAATATATTCATGTTTATCCTTCTTTACAAACCAAAAGCATTGCGTCATCTTGTACATCTGATTATGGCCTATATTTTTATCTAGGGGCTCACGATGTCAAAGGACACCCCTGTGAAATTCATGAAACCTCGGACGATAGCTTAGCTATTGTGCCTAACCTTGTCTCTCCCATTTCTCCAAGCCAGTACAGACCACTACAACTACCTCCCATCCTCCATGATTTTCCCGCAAGATATTACAAATACTTCCCCAAGTTTGATAGAGAATCCCAAGACTTGTCTGCTGAGAAACATTTATAGGCCTTTTAGCATTTCTCTGACCTTTTTGAGATAGAACATGATGATGTATGCATGTGGGCTTGCACCCTGTCCTTGCAAGGAGATGCCAAAGTTTGCTTTAAACACTTGCAGCCTAAGTCCATCAACACGTGGGAAGATTTTTCTTGCACCTTCTTAAAGTTTTGGGGTAGGAGAATGCCATTGGAGAAAATACTTTCAAAGTTTTATTCCTTGAGGAGGCATGAGGGTTAGGCCATACCTAGTTTTAACAGAAGATTCGCAAGCTTTTATTATAACATTCCTAAGGAAGTCCAACCTCTTGAGAATGTTGCTAAGATCTATTGTGTAGCCGCCTTTCCTCCTAACTTGTCCTTTCTTCTTTTGGAGAGAAAATCAACCACCCTGCAACATAGGTTCGCTGATTGTTTGGAGATAGAGGAAAACCTTAATATGTCCAAGAAATTGTCAGATCAGGACCGTGGTGGTGAAATAAAAGATATATTCAAATTGGTTGGGACCTACAAGCAGAATGGGAAAGTCTCTCTCCCGTCAAAGCTCTCTCCTGGTATACAGAAAGATGACCGGCCCGATGCAGGAGCAGGTAGTCCTGCAGGATTGTTCTCTAAAGAGGGTGACCTGCACCACCCCTGGTCTGCAAAGGACTATTTTAAGAAGGAATTTTGTATGCCTGTGTACAATGAATATGAGGAGGAGTACCTACAGAATATAACCGACGAGCCAGCTGTTGAAATAAATCCTGCTGATGAAAAGATTCAAGATGCAATACGAGATCGGAAGATTGAAGCAGGAAAGGATGATAAGGGCATTGGAGGTGATATCCTACCCTTGAGTTATACCTATTTTGAATTAATATGACACATGATTAAAGTCTCCAAGCAAAAATAGAAAGAAGAAGAGATGGCACAGACCAAAATCCTGTATAGGAAAGAAGACGATAAGAAGAAGCAGCCAGGCGATTCCTCTCATGCTACTAATACATTGGGAATCTGTAATGAAGGGACAAGCTATGAATACAGATGCAAGAGCCTCCAAATAAACACATTTTTTGATATTTCTCCTTCAGAAGTTCCACCTCACACAGGAGGAATATGCCTACTTGGTTACACTAGAGAAGCAGGGGACCTCCCTCTTGAAGCACATCAAGATCTTGTTAAAGAAATTTCAAGCGGAAAGCGGGATATTCCATTGAAGAAATATTCTATGGGTCCTCTTCTACAATATTCCAAGGGTCAGCCTAATGAACCATCCAAGGGGGAGAGTTTCGGACATCCTCCTCATGAACATATGATAGAACATGCTAGAGGTTTCCGTGATTTCTATGGCCCCATAGCCAAATACATGGAGGGGTTGGGCGAAGGCAATGATTGGTTGCATCCCTGCTTTGAAGATCAGTTTGTTTGTCATTGCCTTTTCCCATCATCTATTTCATTTCTGTCCATCAAGCACAATAAAAGAACAAAACTATTAGGCAATTTGCTTGATTGGATTCATTGGAAGTCTGATTTCACTTAATCGGACTTGTGCACAAAGTTAGGTAGAGTAGGTAGGAAAAAATAAGCTCGGCAGTTATCGAGCATTTCCTTCGTTACTGTTTTAGTTTGTTTTCATTTTAAGTTACAAGCATAGTTTTACAGTCACCAGCATGATTTGCAAGAGGCAGGAATTCGCTGAAGTGGTAACTTGGAGCAGAATGGAGATGTCAAAGAAAGATTGAAGGCAACCCAATGGTTTTGGCACTTGGTCTACGGGGGTTCTTTGCTACCTCATTAGGAGGATAACATCCCTTATGGAGCCAGTTGTTAACACTCCAATTTTTAATAGATGATTTAGGGGCCTGATAGGAGTTCGACGAGGGTCCCATTCCCTCAAAATTCATGTGAACACCCCTTCAGGTTATCAGAGGTGCAAGGCAAAGAAGAAAGTGGCAGGTGCACTGATGGCATTGGACGAGATCCAGAATCAAAGGCTGAGATTAATTGGAGGGTGGATCAATGGATCCAAAACTTTTCATTGCGAAAAGTAATGGGGCCCAATCGGATCTATGGCTGCATGAAAGGGTGGTCACAATCAACGTTTGAGAACATTTCACGATCCAAAACTGCCTATAGTGATCAGAGGAGAAAAGTTGGCGGCAGAAATAATGGGATGTGGACAGTGGACGTGAAAGTCCTCAAATCAGATGGTTGAGAAGGCTCCCAGGGTATAGGTTTCACACCTAGTGCGGAGATGACATTGAAGGATAAGTTCACGCATGTAAGATACCCCCATTACATATTGGTCGATTCCTCTGATGCCATTTATAGCATGTGTATAGGTGAAACCATCTCTGTGGCGGAGTCATGTTGCATAAAGATGGGTGGATTTTGTGTGAGTTGGCCTGCGGAATTAAGGAAAGTAACCGACAAATCCGCTACTCACACGTGGCAAGGCTATCACGACGCGGGAAATTATTCCCTTCCCTACATTACAAGAGCGAGGAAACATGGGAACGTCCACTTCATGAACCTTGTAGCATGAATCAATTGTACTAGATGGCATTTACAAATATGTCCCGCAGCAAACAGTAAGGCGCCACAACCAATGGAACGATGTGGCTAGATCCCCAGTAAGTAAAGGATCACTCTACTTGCATCATCGCACATGCTGATACCAAATACACTTGATGACAGAGTATGCAGGAATGTTGACTAGCCATTGTGAGCGTCAGTCTTGAAGCCTTATATATACTGCTTTCAGAGCAATGGGAGTGAACTAACATACCCACAGAACCCAAGTTCTACTTCTCCATGAGTCTTCAGAGGCACGAAGAGTTTGACGAATGAAGATCTGGTTTGAGAAAATCATCTGTTTGGGGGTGTTGATGGTTGGTGAGAAGCTTCCACACTCACCCGTCACCTCGGTGTTGCATGCCAAGAGTGACACCAGCCATCGGGGCCTAGACATGATACCCCCGCCTCCAACGACGTGGGACCTGGACACTTACTCACCGTAAGTGTTTTTTCAGGAACCCTTGATAACATCATTGCCACCAAATCCTCCACAGAAGGAGAAATTCATTGACTGCTTCTGGCATAAGAATTTGTTTGGATGGGAGCGTCATGGGGCTAAATCCCACATAGCCCTGTTTGTGAAGTCCACTTTCCAAGAGTGATGGGGCTGGTGTAGACATGCTACACCTTATTGCATGTGGGAGAGCTCACTCCACTGGAGGTGAGAAGTATAAGAATGACAAGCCACCTCACAGGTTTGATTCGACTAGGAGCAATGCGACACTTCTTCCAGAGCCCACGGCTAATAGTGTTACCCGACGAGGAAGGAGGCGGCGGATGTGATTGAACCTAGGAAAGATGCAAGATACCTTACCAGTGTGTGCCCATGCAGAAAGATACATTTCAACACGATGGAAGAACATGCTTCGGGTAGGGAAGGAGGCATCATGCTCATAATCCATCGTAGCAGCCAAGCACGTCGAACTTTTACTCTGGCCGAATGCGACCGCCATCATCATAATGTTAGTTTATATTTGTAAAACATGGCAATAGTTCCACTCCCTGTACTGTTAATGCATGATAGTGACTTGTAACAAATTTTCAATTCAGTATTCTAATCACTAGAATAATATAAATACACTCCCGATAGAGGGAGGAGTTAGTTAGTTGGATTGGGAGACATTCTCGGGCTGAGGCTCTCCGTTGTAAATAAGATTTGATGCCTTTTTTTTTAATAAAATTGTAGAGGAAGAATTGTTTCTCATGGTAGATTTTCATGTGTCATTTCTTTTCCCAATATATATTTTCCTTTACGTGCAATGTGCTTCATGTTTTCATCCAAGTCTGTTGATTGCTTTCATGTCTGCAACTTGGTGTATAACAGTTAGGAATTCATACTTGCTATGCTATGGCTGTTGTTCCAGACATTTATCAAGTTTTCTTCTAAAGTTGCTTGGAATTGATCTCGCTGGTGCTCCATGTGATGGGATGTTCTCCCTCGTCCTCTAACCATCCGATAAATACCTCCTGATTGTGAAACCGACGACTATCTTTCCTCTCTTTGCAATGTTACGCCATTCTTTCCCTTATGCAAATATTCCCTATGCAAGTTTTCAAATCCATTGCCAATGGTCCCTTGCCCTGATAATCCCACCATGCACCTCACATTAATACACTTTTCCCCATTCAGGATCCTAGCCCCTTGATTGAAAATCTTATGTGGAGTAGACTCCGAAGACGAAAGAGAGATCCCTCTCTTATTACAGAGGGTCGGAGGCACAATCTAAAGTGGTTCTACTGTTGCCCAAGAGCAGGCTCTTCCCTTGGACCTTGGGGCTCAATCCCGGTTCCAATACTAGCATTTTGGATTAAGGAGGTTCATGACAAATTAATTGGTAGGTTCTCCATTCTCGCATGGTTTTCCTCTTCCGTCCCTAGTCCCGACGTTTCTCTTTATTCCAACTTTCTATTTCCTTTCAGTGTATATCAAACATATTCTATGTGATTGTGCTGGTCAATTAACAAAATGAAGAAAACATAAAAGTGGACCTTTAATGGTCATTCTATTGTATTTGACAGGTGTTGGAAAGCTGAACTATCTTTCAGCTTCCATAGTAATGAAATAAGCTTTGGGAATGCTCGTCTGCACCCATCTTTTCTATTGGATTATTTAAATAAAATATTATTGCACACACACATATATATCCTGATATGGAATATTCACTTTGTTTAGATATTTTCTATTAATTTTGAAGAGATTCAGTTAAAACTTGGAGTTTACATAGAATAAATTATACTAGAATCTACAATAATATTTTGTTTTTCAACGGAAAAGTGATAGAAATAAAGGGTTCTGATATTTTGAAGAAAAACATGAAAGAGATAGGGTTTAGTCATGTCATAGATAGGAGAATAACACAACACACATTTCCCATTTGATTTAGATGGTTGTGCTTGTATGTTATTTAAATATATATTTATTTACCATGTTGTAGGTGGATGCAAGCAACAATGGTCGATATATGAGTTAGTATGCTAGGAGTGGGATTTTGGGGTTTTTGTATCTTGTATTTTGGCCTATTCTGATGGTTGTAGAGTAAATGGTATTTTTAACTTTGTAGAATTATGAAATTTACATAAATTTCTCCTCCATAATTAATAGTGGAAATACTCTGGTTAGGGTTTTTCTTCATTACTAACTAGTCTCTTTTGTATATGTGTTATTTGCTTCTTTTAGAATTAGATGGGGTCCTTTTAGAATGCGTGATGATCCATTAGAGTGACTAGTTAATTTTCTATGATTTACTTGTTTTAGAATTGGATGGTGGCCATTTAGAACTCTTGATACATAAATTTATTTTTATTTAGTTATAGAATAAGTCAAGTGAAAATTGTTTAATAAGACACTTATACTTTCTGTAGCTTTGCTTTCTTTTTGACATAAATAATTATTAATTATTTGATGTTTCATGTTGTAAATGGAAATTATTGTAAAAGTATTGTAAATTAAGGGAAACTAGTACCAGACGATGTCATTGTTAATATATTATCAAGGAATCTCTTTGTGATTTCTCTATTTTGAGTTGTGCACTGTACTACCAATTGTTGTCTATGTCAAATTATGTTTTGATGAAAACATTGTATTTGTTATCTAATCCAATTTAGAGTTAAATCTTATGTTTAGATAGAGGATGTCTTCAACAGGATTTCTTGCAGTATCCTATCCATTATATGGAGGCTACGTTAGAAATTTGAAAATGCTTGTCCATAAAAAAATTGTGAAAGGTAATTGATTGATGTGTTTATTAGGATAAAGTACCTCACATACATTTCCCTGAACTGTGCCTTAACTAGTCAAAATTATGCTAAAATGATCTAATACTAAATTCAAGTTTAAGGAGGATAATCAACATGTCAATTAGCAAACCTTAGAAAAAATTCACATGAGCAATAGAGGGTAAGGAAGAAACACAATGAATTGACTGTGTAACGCCTCAATTAGAACAAAGCCATGAAATCCAACTCGTTGATGTATCGCATCTAAGCAATTGAGTTTCCATATGTTAGGTGACTTGCGTATGTTAATAAGCTTGCAATTTAATATTTTTTATTTTGGTCCTACTAGTTTCCCCCCCTGGTTTTTTCTACTTTTCAAAATTTATGGTTTGTTTCAACTTAATAAAATAATATGGTTGTTCTTTTCTAGGGCCTCCAATCCTATAATTGTTACATTGGAACATCAGGATTTTACGATGTTGTCGGTTGCAACAACATAAAAGAAAAATATAACTTTTTCTTTTCGAAGGAAACAATGTATCTTTTATTCAAGAAGAATGAAAAATATAATCATTAGGTGCTTTGAGCACACTAAAAAATACCTATTCTAGAGAGTTACAAGCAAACACCCACAATGTTCTTCACTGTCCACCTCATAGTACCTAATGATATCTGAGGTGTGACATACAAATATAATTAAAAAAGGTCCAAAGACTAAAATATTACAACTTATCAGGTGCACTAGGAAATTTCAAAATGTCCCTCAAAGAGGCTTTCCCGAAAAGTTCCAGAAGAGATGAATTATTTAAGAGGCCCATAAAAAACAAACTATTCCATTACCTATGTATGCCAATAATCTTGCAATTTAATATTTTTTATTTTTGTCCTCCTAGTTTTGCCCCGTGTTTTTTCTACTTTTCAAAATTTATGGTTTGTTGCAACTTAATAAAATAATATTGTTGTTCTTGTCCAGGGCCTCCAACCCTATAATTGTTACATTACAACATAAAGGTTTTACGATGATGTCGGTTGCAACAACATAAAAGAAAAATATAACTTTTTCTTTTCCAAGGAAACAATGTATCTTTTATTCAAGAAGAATGAAAAATATAATCATCAGGTGCTTGAGCACACTAAAAGATACATATTCTAGAGGGTTACAAGTGAACACCCATAATGTTCTTTACTATTCACCTCATAGTACCTAATGATATCCGAGGTATGACATACAAATATAATAAAAAAAGGTCCAAAGACTGAAATATTACAACTTATTAGGTGCACTAGGAAATTTCAAAATGTCCCTCCAAGAGGGTTGCCAGAAAAGTTCCAGAAGAGATAAATTCTTTAAGAGGCCCATAAAAGACAAATTGTTCCAATAATAATAAGCTGAAGTGATTTTACTCTAGGTGCAGGCCCTCCATTGATAAGTTATGAGCAACCAGGTTATATTCTCTATAAACATGCGTAAAAGAGACATTCTAAAACCTTCTTGAAATCTGTTTGACATGATCAACAATTGCAAGAAGACCAATACATTGTACATGTTGCTGTTCTGTCATCCAATTTATAATGAGAAGGGAGTCCCCAAAAACCCGCACAGTTCTCAAACCTTTGTCCAAAGCAAATTTTAGAAGAAAAAATTGCCTTAAATTCACACAAGTTATTTTCTCGCTTCCCACGGTAGCTTTGAAGTGAAATTAATGGGAATCTGAAAGATGTAAAGTAAAACCAAGACCACAAATCCTTTCCTATCCTTGACAGGCCCCATCAAAATGACCACAGGGAATTGTTTTATCCCTTGTAGCTCCCCAAGTACATTAGGAGTTTTATAAATAGGCACTTCCTTATAAAATGGGAGTAATGCAACCACCTATACAGAGATTTGAAAAGTAGAGAGAGATTTACCCTCAAACATAGAAGTATTCCTCGTATGCTAGAGTCTCAACAAGAGTAAAAATGGGACTTCTCTTATCCTATCTAACTCCTTACTAGTGAACCAAGTTTGGAAGCAGGCTTCTAATGTCATGCCCCCCATAATGTAGGAAGTCCCAATAATATTTCAATTTCTCACCAGACCTACAAGGAGGAAGTACAATATAAAACAAGATGGGCATTTGTCTCCTCAAAATATTTGCATAAGGTACACATACCAGGACCTAACATTCCTCTTTTTTCTGAATTATCCCAGGTCAAGACACTGTCTAAAACAGTCATCCACAAGTGTAACTTAGCTCTAGGTGGTTCCCTCACCTTCCACAGTGCAATACACCACCAAATAATGTTACCTTCTGCCTATGGAAATAGTGTTGTTTATCCAAGTCTAGCAGTATAAGAACCTCCTGTTTTATCAAGTGCCCAAATACGTTCATCTAGGATTCTCCTTAATTTGATGTGTGCCTTCTGAATTTCTGCACTAAGAAAGTCCCATGGATAAGCTAAATCACCCCCAATACTGAGGTCTAAGGAATTTTCCAGCCTTGTCTCCACAAAGTAGACTGGTCAAGCTTAGTGATTAAGTTAGCTTTTATTTTTGCAATCAGCTGTAAGTGATGAACAAGTTCCTCTGAAAGAAAAATATTCCTATTACACCCCATAATTGCATCAACTCCGATTCTTAGCTAGATCCTAGGACCCATCCCCAACTTCCCATGCCAAATAATGACCAATAACTGGGAAGTCTAATTTTCAAGCCTTCCATTGGTGGGACACATTATGTATACTCTTATGTTCTTTCCTAATCCAATCCATCATGGAACTTGGGGCTATATATTTTTGAATTAATATCCTTCCCCAAAGACTATCTTTTTAAGACATTCCACAATGCCTTAGCTGCTAATGGCTGACCAAAAATATGGATATGTTTAAGGTACCATCCCCCCAGTGCTTTGGGAGCTCCTAGATTCTTCCATTTAACCTAGTGAGTTCCTTTATACTCACTACTTCCTTGCTATAGGAACTTGAAATATTACGTCCTAATCTTTTTGAGAATACCTTTAGGAATATGAGCTAGAGTATGCTAGTACACAGAGATGGCTTCTAGAACTGACTTCACCAGTACCAATCTCCCTCCTTATGACAACCAACTATTACACCAAAGAGGGAAATTATTTTGGCAATCTTGGAAACCGACCACAGCCAATTAGACTTTCCATAGTTTGGTTAAAGAGTGAATCCTATGTACTTAACACCATCCATCGGATCCAAATACTGATATGGAAAATATCTTTCGAATGTTCGAGATTATTCCCCATCCATACTTGGAGGTGTATAAGGTGGATTTGGTATCATTGACCTTCATCCCAGCATCCTTGCCATATAGTTTTAGTATCTCATGGAGAGAATCTCCTTCCTTATCAGAGCCAAAGCAGAGCAAAAGCACATCATCTATAAATAATAGGTGAGACAGGGATTCCCGTTTTCCTACCTTCACTCCTTGTACAATCCTCAATCTCCTTGCCTCCATTATGTACTTGCTAAGACATTCTGCCACCAAAACAAATAGGTATGGGGACAGCGGGAACCTCTGCTTAATCCATCCCATAGGCTTAAAGAATTGTGATGCTGGGCCATTTATAAGGATCACAAAGGAATTATATATTGTGATTCAGACTTCTGATATCAATATTAAAAGTAGATTTAGACTTCTCTTACAATCTTAAAAGTAGATTCGGACTTCACTATATGTTACTAGATATTGTGATATTTTCACTTTGGTCTTCTAAATATTGCAATCGGAAGTTATGTGGCCTTTGAAATTTTAATTATCACTTGAATCGCAAGATCTCATGTCCCTAGATTGATGGAAACGATACCGACTTCACCTTGACCAGCTTTATCCAATTGGTGGCATTAAAGCTGTATAATGTTTTCTATTTCTTAAATTTCAAATGCACATGGATTTTTATAAAGGCTATAGGACGTCTCATGTGTCTGAAATGACTGAACATTGAATGAAAAGGGTGTTAACTGGTTTGGATACAGCTATCATTTCTAGCTAAGCTGATATCACACTAAAATGTGCAACATTTTATCATGTAGATAATATTGGACAGGGTGGAGCATTTTATTCAGGTTGTTGGAACATATGAGGATAGGATTTTTCAAAAGCGAGCTCATATTCATGAGGTACACATTTAGTTTATATGAAATTATGAAAACCTTTGTTAGTTGTACATATTTGGGCCTTATTTTGAAAAAAAATAGTTATATATATTTTTAACTATTCAATAACCCCCACTAAGGATAGCACCCTTCCATTGGGCCAAGCTGTGAGCTTATGAACGTTTTGAATAAAAACTCTATGCCATATGAAAAATGGAAAAAGGGTCAATAGCTATTTTTGTAGAGAATTTTATTAGGAAATACATGTATTTTAAATGCTCACACATATTTTACATGTATTTTTATATATGCATATCCAACCATATTGTATCCAATTTGTTCTCAAATATGTACATATAGCTATCTATATCCTGGTAACTATAGCTTCTCACTGATAACTAGATGAATTATCATAGCTGACTTTTGTTAAGTATTTGATTACTAGCAATATATTACGTCAGACTAATCTAAGCTTCTTGTTGGTTTTTATTAAACTTTACGCTTGTTTCCTTTATATTCAAATGAGGGAATAACATACGCTATACAGGCTGAAATGATTGTTACTGCATTTTTTTTATGGGAATGACCCATCTCTTGAAGGATACAACCTGGAAAAATTCCTAGAAAATGACAAGAAATGGATGCCAACAAACTGTTCCTAGGGAGTTCTTGGAATGGCCAGTATTTTAGAAATGGTACTAGTCTTTTCTCTAAACTTTCTTTTTGATCCCTTTGTTCCCTTCATCATAATGAGTATCATTATCCACTCAATGTATTTCAGCCACATTACTCTTTTGTACTCACCATTTTTTATATTCAGGAAGATATTGTATATTCTCAGTGTATGTTGTTTCCATTCAAAATTCCTTCCATAATACCTTCACCCCCCACCCCCCAACATATTTAGTGAGTGGTCTATTCTTGTTGCGCCTTATGGATCTTTAAATACATAGGAATTAAGTTTCCTTATAGCACTCAAGCTGTTTCCCAGATGCATTTCTGTAGTTAATTCTCAATTCTCATGCTTTTAAATGCTTGAATTGAAAATTCACAATTCATTGCAATGATATAAAATCTGTTTCAAGGCACACTCTCTTTAATTTCACTCTTGTTTCCCCACTGTGTTAGAACTGATATTATGCAGGTAACTATGTTGGTACATAATTTATAACTTATCTCATGTGTAATCACATGTAGCTAGGACCAACAGTAGAATTGTCTGTCTACTAGAATAAGGTGCAAGATATTACATGTTTGTAACCAGGCTGTCATAATTTGGCTGCTAGCTAGACTGGTGGAACATTTCTTTTTTCTCTGGTCATGTGCATGCACTAATGTGTATTTCTAATCACATGGCTTATAAGGTTCTGATATAACCAGAATGCCCAAGCTACATGATGTTAGGTAACCAAATTGGTATGACTACATTGTCATCTTTTGATACATGCAACACTGTTGATGTTGATGAGTGTCCTTTTTGGTATTACGAAAGCCTCTTTCTCTATTTCCTTGTTCGATCATTAGATACTCAAAGTTGTGTATTGATCCTTTTTATCATTATAGAGGACTTTGTAAGTTAGGCTCTCAAACTCTTAAAGGGTTCTAGCTCAATGGAGGAGAACCTGCCTTATAAGCAGGAGGTTGGTGGTTCGATTCCTCCATGCCCTAATGATATTATAATATCGGTAAAATACTAAAAACAACTAAATTAGTGACCAAAACATGAGAGATGTGAAAATAGGCATTAAAAAGGATGCAACACATGGCTCTAATGATGAAGCCAAGCATGGCGTTGATATGGTAGCAAAATAAGACGTTACTTTGGATGCAAAACATGGCACTACATAGGAAGCAAAATATGGTGCAACAATAGAAGAAATATTTGGCGTCATTTTGGTAGCAAAACATGATGCAAAAAAGGAAGCAAAAATTGGTGCAAATTTGGAAGTGAAAATTGGCACATATTTGGAAGTAAAACATGGTGCAAAATGGGATGCTAAAGTGGTAGCGAAAATGGATGCCAATTTGGATGCTAACGTGGTGCTATTAAGGATGCAAATATGGTGCTAATGGGGGTGTCATTTAAGAAGAAAAAGAGGACACTCGCCAGGAAACAAAGTAGGACTTTATTTAGGAAACAAACCTTGACGTTGTTTAGGAAGCAAAGTTGGATGCTATTCTGGAAGCAAACCTTGATGTTGTTTAGGAAGCAAAGTTGGACGCTATTCTGGAAGCAAAAAAAAGAGACACTATTTTGGACGTCATAAAGGATTCTATTTAGGAAGCAAAAAAAGACATGTTTTGGGACGCTTTAAGTTTTGTCCATGATGTGTCCCATTTAGCGTCTAGTTTGACCACTCAGTGTAAAAAAAAATTACACTAAAAAGGGATACTAAATGGGATGCTAATTCTAGGATTTTTTGGAGTGAAAACTTCAAACATTACACCACATCTTAATCACATACCAAAAATTGCATATGCATGGCCTATGTTGTGGCTTATGGCCCTACACATGCCATGTAATTGTTACAGAGAAAAATTCCTATGGCTTGGGGTACCACAACAGACAGAGTAACCACAGAAATCAATCCTTTCCTATATGCAAGAGAAACAAAACATCTAACACTAAAGGATATCAATACATACCTTATTCTAGACAGTTGAGGTAGATCCCTGTTGATCTTTTCCACTCTCGCTTGTATAATTGATTTGCTAACTCAACATTCAGCAAAAAACACAAGCATGCTATATATAATTGTGCTAGAACTACTCTAGCATATATAATCAATAACATATAAGCATTTAAAAAGCATCCATGGATTAAATACTCATTTAAATACACATTATTGGACAAGAAAAGATATTTCTATTAGTATAAAATAGATATTACAATAGTGACAACCTCTATTGGCACGTCTATGAATCAGAGAAATTGAGTCCTCCACCTGGGCCTCCACCACTTCAATCTTGCATCTCTTGATAGCAAGCTAAAAATAAAAGGAAAGCTTGGGAAGAACAAAAAGTTCTCCAAGGGACAAAGGGATGCAGACTCAAGTATAAGCTCTGACAACAATGGACTATAGTTGTCTTGCTCTTCAATTCCTCCCCTTTCAATGTATCTAAAGGGTTCCGTATATAGTGCTTCAATGGGGTAATGGAAGGTAAAATCCGAGTGATCTCAAGGCATATGGAAGGCCAAGAGACAAGTGATTTGGATCCACATCAAGGAAAACTACAAAACTATTTATCCTTTTGCACACATCCCGATGTACACGGGTTTAAGGGTCAAATATGCATATATACGCGAGAATGGGTTTAAAAGTCACATATATCAAATAAGACATGTTTTTAGGGACGATATTGGAAACATAAAAGGTACAAAATGGTACATGGGGTCTAAAGAGTCTGCAAAGGGATAGGAAAGACCATAAAGGTGCGATCCATCATGTGTGGTAAAATCAGCTGTAACAGATGGCCCTTAATGTGTGAGGTCAGAGGGGTCATACGATGGTTGAAATACATTATAGGTCCATCCTAAAAGTGGAGTGATGAAGAACCAGGTGGAAGAACTAGCCATCCAATGGTACAATACAATAATCAAACTCTGCACATAACTGCAAGTAGACATAGCAGTCCTAGATACATAAGAGTACAATGGCCATGAATAGGCATGATACAAAATATGACATTTGTGGTCATCGCCACATACAATATAGATAGATCAGAATCTCCATGATGAAGATATACAAAGGATCATGATCTCCATGAAGGCTGAATATATATAAAGGATCAAGATCTCCATGATGGTTGGAAACATCTAACATATACTGGAATCAAGTCACGAGAGCTGAAATCTCATGAACAATGGCACAATCAAGGAGATAGCATATATGAAACACCAGCAATCTGGAAGTTCTTATACACAATCCGCTACAAGTGCATGTCCTACTATGTGAATAGAGGTCAAACGTAGTAGTCCATCATCTGATTACCAGTCATTGATGTATACCATTAACAAACGCGAGATCACCCACCGATAATGAAAATGGGGATCAAGGTACTCGAGTGCAAACTAACACGTGTGAATAAATGTGTTGAGGTCAAACACTTAAAAGGATCCATCAATCAGGGGACATTGATGTAATCCCAAAAATTGTCAATGGCGAGAGAACATACCACTGATGACTGCAAATCCCAAGGCACTCATAATTGACTCTATATTCCTATCCCAAAATAAATTATCTAAATTCAATGGGACGAAATCTATTGGAAGGAGACAATTAAGGCATCCCCCATCATCCAACATGAGGTACTCAACAAATCTGTATAATGTGGAAGGAATCGATCATAAAGTGCACGAACCAGTATCAGTACCGGAAATGGCTGACATGCAAAGTTAAGATAACTGAGGAATGGCTGACTCAGGCTTCAACTTCCTTTAAAAAAGAGCATAAAGGTGAATAGTGACTGAATGTAGGTAGCATAGAATCAATAAACAAAACTGGGACATCTCTGCGACATAGGAGGCATCGACAGAGGCTCCATAAGGACTGGAAGCTTAACCAGTCATGGAGATAAACTCAGAAAGATGAGTATAGCTCCTAAAGTCAAACTATTAACCCAACCAATAGATGTGATATACAGTGCTCTGTTTGAAGGCGACACGACTCGACTGCTGCCAAAGATAACATATTTTCTTTTCTGAATTTTTGGTTTTTTGATAATTTTTTTAGACATTTTCAAATATTTTGAAAAGCTTGAAAAAGAATAAAAGTGCTTTATAGTTACAGACTAGGAGGAGATGAGTTTCAATGGGAAAAAAACTAGTTCCAAGCAGCAGAACATACCTATGCTCAATCCAAGGACACATGTGTAGGATAAAGACACTCGGGGGAAGGTCCCCTCCCGGTAAAAATGGGGAATAAAGTTGCAAAAGATAAATAAAATGGCTCTACACGGCTAGACATGTGACAATCTCGGGCTATATGGCTGATAATCAAAGTCAGGGAAGCCAGCATAAGGCTCAATGAGGTAGGAAAAACTCATGATAATGCAATTACACCTTGACATAAGGGAGTCCTGGGGGAAGAAGGCTAGGAAAAAGATCAAGAGGAGTATGAAGCTCTTGTGCAAAGACATGGAGATACTATAAAAATGACTCCCACACCCTAAAGGGAAAAAATGTGAGCATGGGCACCAAATGCAATAAAGGAGCTAACTTAGCGCACCCATGTATGGTCAAGCTCTACCATTCACATCATGTCACTTCTAAAAGAGCAAGAAGGTTCCGTGACAAGATAGAATGGGTTCGTACTTAAGGTTATCATGAAATGGTCATAAGGTCATGCAAAATGTAAATGGATATGACATCTAACCTATATTCCAGTTTAGACATAATACCTGAAATCAGCATGAACGGGTCAAAATAATGGTCAAAACGGTGCTCAAAACGGTCTCCTACATCATCAGATTAGTCCAAAATGGTCCAAAATAGTTAGAAACGGTTCAAAACTGTAGAAAAGGGGGTAAGAAGTTTCAAAAAAATTCTATAAATAGTAAAGAATTCAAAAATTACATATCATTTGAAAGTTTTTACCCATTTGAGCTCAAAACTTCAAACGTGAATTCCGGGAGCTTCGTTCGGCGAAATTCGACACCACTTGTTCCAGGTAACTCCTCATGTCCTCCTCTTCCATTTTCATGTAAAATTTATCAATTTCCATGGTCATTTTTTTAATTTTAGGCCAATCTATATTAGTCTTCTTGGCCCACGCAGAAATCGAGGTTTTTTCCGCGTATAGGGATGGCTATACACGGAAAAACCATCCAAACCCGTGTACATACACAGCTGTTTTGCAAACAGTCACGTATGCGGCTGTCCACATGATTTTTTAGGTGAAATAATGACCAAAAATTATTTTTAATTTGTAGGATGGTCCTAGAATGGAGGGAGAGGGAACATGGAGACATAGAAGAGGCTGTACGGGGTGATTTGATGGCTCAACAAGCTCTTCGTGCATGTGGGCTATACAAGTTTTGGTGTCTTGGCAACCTAAGGGCCAAGCGAAGACTACTGCAAATGCTAGTAGACTACTGGTATCCTCACTCAGAGTATTTCCATATCGATGAGATGTCCCTCACTATAGAGTTGGAGGACATACACTTCATTACAGGATTGTCCCGACATGGAGAGGTGGTGAACCTACGCTCTTGTGGGCCCTGAGGTGGCCTCACCATTGATGAGTATATTGCAGTGTACTGTTTTTTGGACACAGAGAAGGTTGCGAGTCAGATCTCAACAAACTCCATTGAGGTACTAGGACTGAAGGCAATACTACTAGCACTCGGCAGGATACCAGGGCTAGCCTCACTCCACAAGGTCTCATGACCATTGATGTTCTATGTAGTGGAGTGCATGAGACCCATAGTCTATGATTGGAGTACTGCACTGTTGAGTAACATGAAGCAGCAGCTCAGTGACTGAGATATGGGAAGGGTACAAAACTTCGGTTTTGGCAGTATACTGAGCACGTTCTTCTTCGAGTGTGTTCCGGGGCTATGCCCTAGAGTTGACGTTCCTCCTCATGGGGTTTGAGATCTGTCCCAATGACATTGGGAATATGTTATGCACATACTAGGCAGAGGTAGGGTGTCCAACCCCTACCCGACTGATTTCTTTCCATGGTGGCGGCGATAGATTATTGCCATCGATGATTACCCTTTTGCAGGGATAGATTTTCGGGGAGATCTCGACATGCCCCTACCACGAGGATCAACATATGGTGACATTGGTAATGAATCCTAACCCCCTTTTTTAAGTTTTTTGAATTATTAATTTTTTTTGTGTTTTTTTATATATAGACTCAAAAGACATGGTTTTGCATGACGACACATAGTGACAACCTGTCATATGTATGTAGATGTTGGACCACGGTGGCCTGACGGCTTCCCTCATCATAGACGGAGGGGAAGAGGAGATGATATCATGGGTGTGGATGCGGAGCAGATGCTCCAAAGCATCAACACAAACTTTGTACAACTGACACACAGAGTACCCATGGCACAAGTCAAGGACTTTCCTGAGGCCATATAGAGTCAGGTGGTTGGGGTACCATGAGCATGGGTTTGGTTATTCTGACGAATAGCTAAAGCCATGGTGTGCTACCACGATCAGGACCCCCGTCCTCTTCCACATGCTTAGAGACCTGAGAGTGAATCATTTTTGTATTATATTTTGGTGGCTCAGAAGCCCCATTTTTGTATTATGACACTTATGTATTATGACGTCACATTTTGGATGTTTAATGAAGTTTTTTTTACGATGAGCGATTTTATTTATTTACATGTGTGTAAAAATGTATGTTTGTGATTTGCTTATATCCCATGAAAAAAATGCCAATCTAACACATAGTTAGCATATGAGTCCACAACTTGATTATAAATTGTTGAAACATGTATGTATGTTATGTTGTCAAATTACCGTTCTAACAATCTCACACGTAAGAATCTTCGTAATAATGTTGGATCCATAACATGATACAAGCCATTAAGTTGTGACACTAGTAACTGCGAATCAAGACGTACCTCAAGAGAGAGAACACCATGAACCACTTATACTATGAAACGAGAACTATATACTATGAACGAGAACTCTACCCATAAAAACGATGATTTTTGCAAAAAAAACACCAAAAACACCCCCAAATAGAAA
>LPNX011208036.1:43655-78203 GCA_001517045.1 Pseudotsuga menziesii
TGTGAAATGGCATCTCGTAATAGCTTGATAATGACACTATACTCAGCAACATTGTTCGAAGAAGGCCTTAAACATATGCCTTCTGAAGACAATACCTGACCCGTAGGAGTATAAATCACCCAAGAAACAGAGGCTGAGTGTTGAGTGTGGTGGCTAGCACCATCAGCAAATCCTATGTAAATGGAAGACTCCATCGACATCTACCATAATAAACAAAAGCTAATCAACAAACCTGATCACCATAAGAAGACCTAACTATGCAAAAAACAGTACACTAGTATACAATAATCAACCTTGGATGAAGATCATGCATAGTATTTTTTTAGATTGAGCCCATTTCTAGGCTCTGCCAAGGCCGTCCCTTCATAAAATACCAGCTCATAGGCGCCCTTCTCTAACACACATTTGACTACGTAAGGACCATGCCACTTGTAATTAAACTTCCCTGCCCCCAAGGGTTCTTTAGCTTGATCCCCATAAAAGGACCAAATATCCTTCACTAAACCTCCTCGAATGGACAAACTTATCATACTGGACCTTAACGTGACATTTATTCACCTCTAGAGCCACTAAAGCATCTTGGTGCTACTCATCAAGCTGCTCTAAGTGGACCAAACGTTCCTCCATATCGGAAGCTCCTGGTAAAATCTCTATAGCTAGTTTCAATGAAGGGATTTCACATTCAACCAACAAGATAGACTCCACCCCATGTACGAGATGATATGGAGAAAAACCAGTTGCAGTCTTAACCGCTGTCCTATATGCCCACAAAGTAGGATATAACATGATATGCCAATTCATTTTGCTTTGTGTGATCGTTCGTTGGAGAATGGACTTAAGTGATTTGTTCACTGCTTGAACTTGTCCATTCGCCTGACGGTAATAAGAAGAGGAGTGCTCCTGCTTATATCCTAACTTCCAGGCCAACTCTTCCATCATTCGATTATGAAAGTGAGTACCATGGTCAGTGACAAGATCCTTCGGAATACTGAACCGAGTAAGAATCTGGTTGAATATGAAATGTGTGACTGTCTCACCGTCGAATTTAATCATGGGCATATCCCCAACCCATTTCATGAAGTAATCAACAACCACTATAATATGATGATGCCCCCCACCTGAAGTTGGGTTGTAATCCATGAAGTCAAGCCCCCACTTGGTGAAGGGACCGGCGATGATAATTGGATGTAATGGGGCAGGATGTGAGCACATATTGCGTGCAAACACCTGGTAAGGGTGACACTTCTTGACCGCATTAACACAATCTTTAAAGATCGACGACCAAAAATATCCCGCTCTCAATATTTTTTTGGCTGTAGAAAGCCCAGAGAAATGACCACAACATACCCCTCCGTGGAAATCATTCAGCACAACCTCAACCTCCTCATGGGTTAAACAATGACATAAAATGGAATATATCCCATGGCGGTACAAAGTGTTATCAACTATAAGGTAGTTCTTATATATGTGACATAATCATCATCGTTCATCCTGTGAAAGGTGAGTAGGGACCTTCAATGTTTGTAAATATATGATAATATCCCCATACCATGGATCCAAAGTTGAGATAAGAAAGATATGATCATCGAAAAATGTATCTTCATAAACTTCCTCCTCCTCCTCCCTTGGAAAATCAGAAATGAGCTCTGCAAAAATTAACTATTTCTTCGATTTCACTGAAACAAATTCGAGATTGAATTCTTGCAAAATAACAATCCATTTATTATACTTTCCCCCGATCATCCTTCTAGTGAGTACGAACTAAAATGGATTGAAATGAGATACTACCAAGGTTTGAAGAAGGAGAATGTAGTGTCTCAATCTCTGAACTGCATGAACGGTAGCTAAGGCAAGTTTCTCCACATGGGAATAACGGATTTTTGCATCTATAATATTCCAGCTCAAATAGTATATGGCATGCTCATGGAGCTCCTCATCCTCCTCGACCAAAACCGTACCAATCGTCTCCATGGACACGGCCACATAAATAAAAAAGTCACGGCTATAGTCGGGTGGACTAAGCATGGGGGCCGATGTTAAGGCTCACTTAAGAGCATCAAAGGACTCCTGGGCTTGCTTATCCCAGCAAAAGGTAGTGTCTTTCTTCCAAAGACACATAAATCCTTTAGTCAAATTGGCAAAGTTAACCACGAATCTCCGTAAAAAGTTTTCCATGCCTTGCAAAAACTGAAGATGTCTAATATTTTTTGGGGGAGTCAATTGAAGTATTGCCTCAACCTTTAAGGGATTGACTCTTATAACCTCCTTGGAAACAATGAATCCTAGCAAGCGGCCTGACTTCATGCAAAAGATGCACTTATGAGGATTTAACCTAACCTGGTAGTGACATCATCTTTCGAATACTAATATCAAATGGTAGGAATGAAACAGTCTCAGCCGAGAGTGAGCATTGAGATCATGAAAAATTAAGGTCATAGCCCACTGAAATGCGGCTCTGATGTTTTTAAGACCGGAAGGAATCTTCCGATATGCAAACGTACCGCAAGGACAAATAAATGCAATTTTGTGTTAATCCTCGTGTTTAATTTGAATTTGATTATATACAAAAAAGCCGTCCATGAAGGAAACTACCTCTCTTCCTGCACACTCATCCAAAATCTAGTCCATAAATGGTGTGGGAAAATTATTCTTAGGACATGCATGATTTAAACTGCGGAAATCAGTACATATACAGATTTCTCCCTATTTCTTATCAACCGGAATGGGGTTTGAAACCCACTCTGTCAAGGGAACGGGATAGATAAATCTATCTTTCAATAGCTTTTCTATCTCAGCCTTAATCATGGGTGTTTTTCAAGGATTCACCACACACAAACATTGTAGAACAGGTTTGGAATTGGGATACGTTTTGATTTCATGTTCAAAAATGCGAGGTTCGATACCTAGCATTTCCTCATATGACCAAGCAAAGACATCATGAAATTCTTTGAATAGTTCAGTATACTCTTGAATCTTAGCATGGGAACATTCTACCTCAATATAGACATTCTCAATCGTGCCAGGATCACGAGAGATATTGATAGGAATTGTAGGTGATATGTTCGTCATGTTCCCATTAGCCACTTGACTAGGAGAGCTTAATGGAACCATGGGACTACCAATATTATCGCTAAGAATATCCCTAAAGTCCTCATGCTCTAAGCGGTCAATATTGTGAAGAAAATAAGATCTATGATGTAACTCTTCCTAAGGTGGCTCAACTTCACACATAGCCTCAATAATAGCTTCATCTGACAGAAAAACACTATCAAGGCAGTCATGTGCATGAGAGGACTCAATTGCACATGTAGGAAGTACATACTTGTCCTCCTCCTCTGTCTGTGAAGAGGAGCAACTAGGCTCTACAACACAATCAAGATTTGCTTGGTATGCAATCATAGTTGTAGGAAATGGCACGTCCGTTTCGATAGGTCCATTCAAAAGACTCGGTGTAGGAAGAATCCAATGATCTTCCATATGGGAAGTGAAAACGTACACTGAATTCAATGAATATGAAGCCCCATCAAAGCTAGATCCAATAATAAGGACAAGTGCAGGGCAACTAAATGTCCCCATAAAGGATGGATACATACCTACACCCACACTCCCAATTGTCGGCTGAGAGTGATCGATAATTGGGATCAAAGCTCTCGGCGATGCATTAACATTCATATTTTTGAATGATGTGTGATCAATTGTAACAACCTTCCCATTAAATGGAAAGCATACAACTTGAAATAGAGAAGAGGCTATGACTTGCATACTATACATCCAATTCTGACCCAATAAAAGATTGTAGTCAAGGGGCACATCAACCACCTCAACCTTGATCGTGATGGTCTTCCCTCCCAAACAGACCTTATGCGAAGGAAGAATTCTGTGTGTCTGAAACGACCTACCATCAAAGGCAGTAAAAATGGTAGCGGATTTAGACAACTCGGGAGAACCCAAACCTTTCCAACACGACAAAGACATCACAGAAGAAGTAGCGCCTTCATCAATCACAGTGTGTTTGACGGTCATGTTAAGACATTCCACATGAATAAAGAGAGACATGTAGTAAGGAAAGAGAGGTTGTAGTCCCATGGTTTCAAATTTGATGATAGAAGAAGATTTATCATCATTCACCCCAAGAGTAGAAAGCAAAGCTTTCCTTTACGACAGTCAACTCTGAAGGACTTCAAGTGCATACATCACACAAGGAGTGTGGCCCATATCCTCGACAACAGAATAGTTCTGGGCGGATCAGGCATTGGGATTGTGCCCCGAACACTTTAAGACTCCCTTAGGATTCTGAGGTACACTCTTAGGTTTATCCGAAGTATTTTCAATACATAAAGGAATCTTGGTAGGAGGAGGTTCTTTCCCAAGGTCTGGTTGCGACGAACCATAGTCTTTCACACGAGTCATAGCCTTAGTAGTACGCACCATATTGATGCAACCGTGACTAGTACTGGCTTCCGATGGATCTTTATCTCCACCCAACATAGAATGAGGATCATGGGTCCTCGAGTTCATATTTTGATTATGGGGTAAAGGATTGGTCAGCATAGCTATGCCCTATGCTATAAACCTCGAGGCGTCTTCCATATGAGGGAACGAGTGAGTGAGGTGGTCATCCTTACACAACTTACAAGGAAACTTAACCTTACGGTTAGACTGCTTGTCCACCCTAGCATTATGTTCATTCTTGTCATTAAAATTGGCATTTTCATTCTTGTTCCCACCCTTACAATTGTTTTTACCCTTTTTCTTATTCCTTCCGGGTTGTTGGTTTCCCTTCTCGTCTGACGATTGCATGGAAAGTACACTCACCATTTGGGTGGGTTGAGATGAAGCCGTAGCCTATCTCAATGTGAATTGGTTAATAGACAATTGAATGACTTGTTTCGTAATCGAGTCCACAAGTTTGGCACTTGTACATCCCACAATGTCGTTGGGATGTGGTCCAGGTTTTATCTTGGGATCGAAACTAGAACATGGAGTGTTAGGTATGATCTCATATAATATCCCGGATTGAGCATAAATCAAATCCAGTTCCTATGCCCTAAAAATTGCTTGTTCCTTGTTTTGGACTCCGGTTGTAGAAATATCCTTCTCGATATAAGGTAGCAACGATTTAAGGAACCACTCAAGGAGAAGCTTCGGCGGTATGAAAGTTTTAATCAATCTCTTCCATCTATGCCACTCTTGGATATGGTCCAAGATATGTGTGGCTTTGTCTTGCCTAAATGTTGACAATAGTTGTGTACCAACGTCATAACGCATTGGTAGCTGGAAGTGGTTGAGGAAAGTCATAGCAAGGTCATCGAACAAAATGAATGCCCCCTTTGGTAACTCTATGTACCATTTCGTTGTAGGCCCTGTGAGGGTGCGTTGAAATAGCTTCAAACAGATAGAATCATCATGTAAAGAGTTGGAAGAGCACCAAAGGTGAAAGTAGTGACATGTTCACTAGGACCTTCTCTTGGTTTTCCCTTGAATTTGGGAATGTCTGAGGAAAGCTTGGTAGGGACAGCCATCCAAGTAGGGTCATAAGATACTGGATCATTCATTAGTCTCAACAAGTCAGGTAGATTTAACATTGCGAGGAAAGGGAGCCTAGGTTGAGTCATTCTATGCCAAGCTCTCTGATAGTTTTGGTTAATATAAGGCTGACTACTGTAAGTACCATGGCCTTGTCCATAATATCCTCCTCCCGTTTGACCCGTATAGGGCTGCATGGAAGCATTATGATGTGGTGAAACTTGAATAGGTGGTGATACAAAGCCATAATTAGAGGAGTAAGAGGGTTGTTGATACCCGTACCCATAAGGTTGATAACTCTGTCCATACTGCGGTCCATAATATGGTGCATGAGAAGTTCCATAAGATGTCCCATGGGATATCCCATGAGAAGCTCCATAAGTAGGGATATGAGGAATTCCATGCGATGGACTGTAGGACAATCTAGAAACAAGAATATGACCTCCTGAGACAATAGGAGATGCCTGAATCTGAGAAACTAATGTACGAGTAGTCACAGTACGAACATGACTAGTAGCAACATTTCGACCCGAAGCACGACATGAATGTGGGGGAGGAAGGGTTGTCAAGAATGCATTTGAAGGAGTAGGAACAGAGGACGGAGGGACATGTGAAGGGATATAAGTGGTATTCCCTATGGTCACTCAACTCAATTTTGGTATCTGCATATGGCTACTAGCATTAGGCCTCGGACGAACATGTGAGGTAGCTTCCACCATTGGGATGGAAGGTGCAATGTGACTAGTGCTCCCAAATCTCTCTGCACAGGAAGGAATGGGAATTCCCCCAGGCATAGTGCTAGGTTCAATTTATGACTCAGCATGATGTGCTGGATCATGTGCAGGGATATTAGACATGCCATAACTAACATGACTAGTGCTTGTGGGTTCATGGTGAGTCTCGTCACCCGGCAACCAATACCAACGACCTGTGAATGAGGGATCATAACCGGAATGTGAAGGTATATCAGGTGAAGGATCATATATAGGAATAGGATCTTCCTCCCCAACCTCTTGAGGTGGAGAGGACATCTCAGGAATCTCATCCTCATGATCTCCCATCATGTGTTTATCAATGTGATAAGTAGTCTGCCCAGATAGTCTATTTCTCTCTCCCAAATGAAGAGGAGATGTGGAAGGCGAAAGTCATGCTAAACAATGAGAACGACAAAGTGCCACACCCAGATCCACAATGACTCAAAAAATTAAAAAGACTCTATCTAACCACACAAAACCTAGGCAAACAAGCATGCATAGAGCATACACCTATATAATGTAAAGCCAAATAACAAGAAAGCAAGGGTAGGATATGTGAGCTCCCGAATGAAGCAGGTATGTCTCAACTAGGAGAGGCTTGAGACTCCCATACACAACAAGTGAAGGTTTGTAACCAATTACTGTGGCCCTCAGCTTCAACGCATATAGCGACTGTGATGTCCAACCCCAACTTGGCTAGGACACCTGCAGAATAACCTCTACGAAGTACCCCCTCGATAACCTAGGTAAGGAAACTAAGGTCACCTTAATATAATCAATGCTCAGGTGGACAGTCGTAGGCGAGATTGACCGTATGGGCAGGGAAGAAAAGCCCAAAAATCTTGAAAGAGCCCCCAGATATGAATACAATCCTAGAAATATCTCTGATGCTACTCAGTTATGACTAGGGGTCATCCCAAACAATAACTGCTCACACTGCCTCATGCTTAACTCCCTTGTAAAAGGAGGATTCTGAGAAACACTAATTATACCAAGGAATTTCACAGTCTCACCTAGATAGACACATACATGTTGTTGTTCAGTGGTCTTGGAGAATTTACTCACAATGAACTATTCCAAGACCCTAAAACCTAATCTTGTTGGTGCACCCTATAAAAAAAAAGACTGTAATTCATTTTATTATGCATTGATTTTAATTGGATTATTACTCAAAAGGGCAAATGATCATGCAAATAATGGTGTTATGACGTAAAAAGAAGTAAAATGCACACCTAACAATCAATGCAAATGCACTGTTTCAAATGAAAAAATGGGGTATGCTACTACGTGAAATCCAAAATTCTCCTTTAAATAAAAAACGCAGTCATTCCTATATGAAAATATGACTAATACTATTCCAAGCAAACCTAGTCCAAGTACCATGCAAAATGCATCATGATGCAAAAAGCAAATATTTTTGTATTTTTTGAATTAAAATGAGACAATGAAGCAAAAGAATGACTCTACCACCCCCAGACTTTGCAAGCACTATCAGATAGCACCCACGAAAATCACCAAGGTACAAGAGACCTAATGCACTAATCCCAAAACAAAAAATATAAAATTCAATGATAAGAACATTTAAAAAAATTCTAACTAAAAGACATCTCTGTTATAGCTGATTTTACCACTCTAGGTGAATCACACTTTCGATGGCCTTCCCCTATCCCTCTATAGACTCCTTAGACTCTGTGGACCATTTTTTGTCCTTTGATGTTTCCTTGACCATCCCTAAAAACATGTGAAGAATGATACACGTGACTTTTAAACCCTTAATCGCATATATACGCGGGTTTGACCCCTAAAACTGCGTACATCAGGATGTGTACAAAATCCAAATCCTTTTGGAGTTTTCCTTGACATGGATCCGACTCACTTGACTCCTGGCCTTCCCTATGCCTTGAGATCGCTCGGATTCGACCTTTCATTACCCCTTTGAAAATATATATAAGGAACTCTATGATACATTGAAGACATATGAGAGAATTGAGAGGAAAGAAACTATAGTCCATTGTTGCTGGAACTTATGCTTGAGTCTGCATCCCTTTGTCCCTTCGAGCACTTTTGTGTTCTTCCCAAGCTTGCCTTTCGCTTGTGAGCTTGCTATAGAGAGATGGAGGATTGAGGTAGTGGAGGCCCAAGTGGGGGATTCAGTTTCTCTGATTCGCAAACGTGCCGACAGAGGTTGTATCTATTGTAATCTTTGATTTATATTAATAGAAATATCTTTTCCTGTCCAATAATGTGTGTTTGAATAAATATTTTATCCGTGGGATGATTTCAAATGCTTGTACATTGTTTATTATATATGCTAGAACAGATCTAACACCATGATATATAGTACGCTTGTATTGTTTACTTGTTGTTGAGGAAGTAATTTATCAGTTCAAGCTAAAGTTGGAAAGCTCAACGGGGATCTACTTCAATCGTCCGGAATAAGGTACGAGGTCTGATCCTTTAGTGTTAGACATTTAATTTCTATTGCATATTGGGAAGGATTGATTTTTGGAGTCAAGATTTCTGTTGTGGTACCCCAAGCCATAGGAATTTCTCTCTGTAACAAAATTGGTGACTTCGCTGGGGAGTTCCTAGTAGTTGTCCTTTGGGGCTTTTCCTATCGGCATTCAATGACTTTGAATTGCTCTTTCTCTCTTCTTTTTGTGTTGGGTCTGGGGGCATGTTTTTCTGATAGTGTCTAATTAGTGTGAATTTTGTCTCAGCTTGTCTATTTGCCTCGATTTTTATGCACCTTTCTTCCTGTACACTAGTTTTTAACTCACAGTCACGTATAGACGCGGGTTTCTCTGCGATTTCTACGTATACACACAGGTTTACTACGAACAGTCACGTATGCCCTTAGTTTTTAATTTTAGTGGAAGTTAAATTGTTGTTGGCTGAAGTTTGATGATTGCTGAGTCTCCTTTGACACTGCCTGAGTCTGTTTATACCTCTGTTTCTGACTAGAGACTTTTTTTTAGGGTAATTTTTTATTTTATTTTAAAGTTCTTGTCATGGCATTTTTTATTTTTGTTTGGGATTAGTGCATTAGATTTCTTTTACCTTAGTGCTTTGCTTGAGTGCTACTTGAGTGTGCTTGCAAATTCTGGGGGTTTTAGAATCATTCTTTTGCTTTTCGTATCTCATTTTATTTCAAAAAATCCAAAAATATTTGCTTATCATCATGCATTGCATTTTGCATTTTGCATTGTACTTGCACTAGATTTCTTTGGAGTATTAGTTAGGATTTCATATAGAAAATCTTGCATTCATCATTTGAAGAAAAAAAGTGCATTTCAGGTAGTAGCATACCCTGTTTTAATGGACACAATGCATTTGCATTGATTGTTAGGTGTGCATTTTACTTCATGTTGTGTCATGACACCATTAGTTGCACAACCATATCCCTCTTTTGAGTAATAAAGCCAATTAAAATCAATGCTTAATTAAAATGAACTACACTCTTTTCTTTTATAGGGTGCACCAACAAGATTAGGTTTTAGGATCTTGGAATAGTTCATTGTGAGTAAATTCTCCAAGACCACTAAAGAACAACATGTATGTGTTTGTCCAGGTGAGTGTGTGAAATCCTTGGTATAACCATTGTTTCTCAGGATCCTCCTCTCAAAAGGGAGTTAAGCACGAGGCAGTGTGAGCAGTTATTGATTGGGATGACCCCTAGTCATAACTGAGTAGCATTGGAGATATTTCCAGGATTGTATTCGTATCTGGGAGCTCTTTCGAGAGTTTCGGGCTTTTCTACCCTGCCCATATGGTCAATCCCGCCTGCGACTGTTCGCCTGAGCATTGATTATATTGAGGTGACCTTAGTGGCCTTACCTAGGATATCGAGGGGGTACTTTGCAGGGGTTATTCTATGGGTGTCCCGGCCAGGTTGGGGTTGGAAAACACACTTGCTTTACGTGTTGAAGCTGAGGGCCACAATAATTAGTTATGTACCCCCGCTTGTTGTGTATGGGAGTCTCAATCCTCTCCTAGGTGAGAGATACCTGCTTCATTCAGGAGCTCACTTATCCTACCCTTGATTGATTGCATTTGGCTTTAGATTTTATTGGTGATTTCTCTGTGCATGATAGCTTGCCTAGGGTTTGCTTAAATAGAGAGTCTTTTCTATTTTTTGAGTAATTGTGGATTCAGGTGTGGCTCCTCGTCGTTCTTGTCGTTTAGCAATACTTTTGCCTTCTACATCTCCTCCTCCTTTGGGAGAGAGACATAGATAGTCCAGGTGGACTACTTCGCACATTGATTCACACACCATGGGAGACCATATAGAAGGTATTCCTGAACCACCTTCTCCCATTCAAGTGGAATATGGGGAGTTTACTCCTACCTACGATCCTTCACTCAACTTGGCTGAGTTAGGACCTATGATTTCTGAGATAGGAACCTTTCATGATACACCTACTTACTCTAGGGTTGATTCCCAATTGGCGCATTACCGGTATGGCATGCTGGAGGATGCTGATACTCATTTTGAACTCGTGAGCACTAGTTATGGTAGTTATGGTATGTCTAGTTTTCCCACACATGATTTGGAATTTCATGTCGAATCTGGGTTCAAGCCTAACACTATGCCTGGGGGCACTCTCATTCCTTACCATGCGGAGAGGTTTGGGAGCACTAGTCACATTGCACCTTGCATCTCGGTGGTGGAAGTTACATCACATATTCCTCCTAGGTCTAGGGTTAGTGATCCTATTAGGATACCAGATCCGAGATGAGTAACTATAGGGAATAATATGTACATAATCACACAGATCCCTCCATCCTTTGTCCCCAGTTCTTCAAATGTTCACCCTCCACCTCATTCACGTGGTCCTTTGGGTCGAAACATTGCTACGAGTTATGTCCATACTGTGGTTACTAGATCGGTTGTGTCTCAGCTTCATGTACCGCCCGTTGTTTTGGGAGGTCATGCTCATACTTCTAGAGGTCACATTCCTACTTTCAGAATGTATATTCCTACTTTCGGAGCATATGTTCCTACTTACGGAGTGTCTCATGTGACATCTCATGCGATGACTTATGGACCCTATTATGGGACGTAGTATGGACATGGTTCTTCACCTTATGGGGGCAGGTATCAACAACCTGCTTACTCTCCAAATTAGGGCTTTGTAGCTCTTAACAGTCAAGGTCCACGACACTATGGCGCTTCTATGCCACCCTATACGGGTCAAATGGGAGGAGGGAACTATGGCCAAAGCCATCGTGGTAATCAGACCTATGTGAATCAGAACTATCAGGGAGCGGTCCATCAACCTGATCATCCTAGGCTCCCTTTCCTCATGACGTTGAATCTTCTTGACTTGTCGAGATTGACAAATGATCCTATAGCTCATGACCCAGCTTGGCCGGCTGTCCCTACTAAGATTCCCTTGGACATACCTAAGTTCGAGGGAAAACCAGGAGAGGATCCAAGCGAAAATGTTACTACCTTTCACCTATGGTGCTCCTCGAATTCCTTACACTAGGACTCCATCTATTTAAGGCTATTTCAATGCACCCTTATAGATCCTTCCGTGAAATGGTATATAGAGCTACCTAGGGGAGCATTCGCTTTGTTTGATGACCTAGCGACGACTTTTCTTAACCACTTCCAGCTACCAGTACGTTATGACGTTGGTACTGAACTCTTGTCAACATTTCGGCAGGATAAAGCCACATATATCTTGGATCATATCCAAGAGTGGCATAGAAGGAATAGGTTAATTAAAGCCTTTATACCATCGAAGTTCCTCCTCGAATGGTTCCTTAAGTCGTTATTGCCATATATTGTGAAGCATGTTTCTACATCCGGAGTGCAGAATGAGGAACAAGCGATTTTTAGGGCGTAGGAACTGGAGTTGATTTATGCTCAGTCTGGTTTGTTATATGAGATTATTCCAAATGCTCTGCATTCTAGTTTCGACCCGAAAGTCAAACCTGGACCACATGCCAATGGCATTGTTGGTTGTGCAAGTGTGAAACCTGCGGATTCGGTTGCAAAACAAGTTAGTTAATTGTCAATCAACCAATCTGCTTCGGGACAAGCTACGGCTTCATCTCAACCCACCCAAACGATGAGTGTACTTTCAGTGCAATCATCGGACCAGAAGGGTAACCAGCAGCCCGGACGGAATAGAAAAAAGAGTAAGAACAATTGTAAGGGTGGGAATAAGAATGAGAATGCTAATAGTAATGACAAGAATGGCTGTAATGCTGGGGGGGACAAGCAAGCTAAGCGTAAGGTTAAATTCCCTTACAAGTTATGTAAGGATGATCACCTCACTTATTTATGCCCTCATATCGATGAAGCCTCGAGATTCTTTGCATAGGGCCCAGCTATGCTAACTAACCCATTACCTCATAATCAAAATATGAACTCGAGGTCCCATGATCAGTCTGGTGGTGATCAAGATTCGCTGGAGGGTAGTGGTTGTGGTTGCATTAACATGGTACGTGTTGCGAAAGTTGTGACCCATGTGAAATACTATGGTTCATCACAACCCAGCCCAGGAAAAGAACCTAATCCACCAGGGTCCCCTTTGCGTATTGAGAAACCTATGGATAAACTTGAAGTTGCACCTCACATTCCTGAGGGAGTCCTTAAGCATTCGGGGCACAATCCTAATGCCCGAGCCACCCAAAACTATTCAGTTGTCAAGGATTTTGTCCACATTCCTTGTGCGATGTCTGCATTGGAAGTGCTTCAGAGTTGTCCTTTGCAAAGGAAGGCGTTGCTTTCTACCCTTGGTGTGAATGATGATGATTCTTCCTCCATGATTAAATTTTGAAACCGTAGGACTTTAGCCTTGCTTTCCTTACTATGTGTCTCTTTTCATTCACATAGAAAGTCTTAATATGACCATCAAGTGTACTATGATTGACGAAGGTGCTGCCTCTTATGTGATGTCTTTATCATGTTGAAAGGGTTTAGGTTCCCATAAGCTATCTAAATCAACGACCATGTTAACCGCGTTTGATGGGAGATCGTTTAGGATGCATGGAATCCTTCTGTCCCTTAAATTCCATCTAGGAGGCAAGACTGTTGTGATAGAGGTCGAGGTGGTTGAGGCACCCCTTGACTACAATCTCTTGCTGGGTAGGAATTGGATGTACAGTATGCAAGCCGTTGCTTCTTCCCTATTTCGCATTGTATGATTTCCATTTAACAGGAATATAGTCACGATTGATTAAACCACATTCAAGAATCCATCTGTTACTGCATCTTTGGGAGCTTCAATCCTGATTGTTGAACACTCTCAGCCAGCAACTGGGAGTGTGAGTGTAGGCATGTATCCATCCCTCATGGGAAGATTTAGTTGTCCTACTCCGATTCTTATGATAGGGTCTAGTTCGGCTCGACATCTATGAGATCGGTGTCTTTTCGCACGATTCATATGGAAGATACTTGGATTCTTCCTACACCAAGTACTCCGAGTGATCCCATCGTGATGGACGTGCCATTTCCTGCAACTATGATATCTTATCAAGCTAATCTCAAGTTTGTTGTAGGGCCTATTCCTTCCTCTTCGTGGATAGAGGAGGAGGACCCTTATGTGCTGCTGGCATGGGCAGTACAATATTCTTACGCCCATGACTGCCTTGATATGGTTTTCCCTTCAGATGAAGCAATTATTGAGGCTATGTTGGGATTTGAGCCACCATGGGAGGAACTCCATCATATATATTACTTTCTTCCCGAGCTTGACCGCTTGGAGCATGAGGAATTTAGGACGGTTCTTAGTGAGAGAGTTGGTAGTCCTATGGTTCCATTAAGCTCTCATGGTCCGATGGCTGATGGAAACATGGCGAGCATATCTTCAATGATTCCAATCAACATCTCTCGCAATCCTAGCAGGATAGAGAATGTCTATATTGGGGCGGAATGTTCCCATGCTAAGATTAAAGAATACACCGAGCTATTTAAATAATTCCGTGATATTTTTTCTTGTTCTTACGATGAAATGCTAGGTATCGACCCTCGTATTGTTGAGCATGAGATTAAGACTTATCCCAACGCTAAGCTTGTTCGACAATGCTTGCATGCGGTGAATCCTAGGAAAGCACCCGCGGTTAAGGCAGAGATAGAGAAAGTATTGAAGGCCGGTTTTATCTATCCCATTCCCTTGACGAAGTGGGTTTCAAACCTTGTTCTGGTGGATAAGAAGCAGGGAGCGCTCCACATAGGTATTGATTTCCGTGATTTGAATTGTGACTATCCTAAGGACAATTTCCCCACACCATTTATTGATCAGATTTTGGATGAGTGTGTAGGTAGTGAGGTTTTTTCCTTTATGGATGGCTTTTTCGGATATAATCAGATACAAATTAAACCTAAGGACCAACATAATACTGCATTTATTTATCCTTGGGGAACTTTTGCATATAAAAAAATGCCTTTGGGCCTTAAAAACGCCAGAGCTACATTTCAACGGGCAATGACCTTGATCTTCCATGATCTCAAGTCGATTATCGAATCATTTTTGGATGACCTTGCTGCTCATTCTCGTATGAGAATGCATCATCCCTATCACTTGAGATTGGTATTAGAAAGATGCCAGCATTATTTGGTTAGGTTAAATCCTCATAAGTGCATCTTTTGTGTGAATTCGGGTATTTTGTTAGGATTCATCGTTTCTAAAGAGGGTATAAGAGTCGACCCTTTGAAGGTTGAGGCAATACTTCAGTTGTCTCCCCTGAAGAATATTTGTCATCTTGAATGTTTGCAAGGCATGGAAAAATTCTTACAGCGATTTATGGTCAATTTTGCCAATTTGACGAGAGGCTTCATGCATCTTTTGAAGAAGGACACCACCTTTTGTTGGGATGACCGAGCCCTAGCATCAACCCCGGCGATTAGTCCCCCAGACTATAGCCGTGATTTTCTACTTTATGTGGCCGCGTCCGTGGAGACGATTGGTATGGTTTTGGTTCAAGAGGATGAGGAGCTCCATGAGCATGTCATATACTATCTAAGCCGGAACCTTGTTGACGCAAAGATTCATTATTCTCATGTCGAGAAGCTTGCTTTAGCTACCATACATGCGGTTCAGCGGTTGAGACATTATATTCTCCTTCGCCAGACATTGGTTGTAGCCCATGTCAATCCATTTCAATTTGTCCTCACTCAAAGGATGATTGGGGGAAAATATAATAAATGGATTTTCATTCTACAAGAATTCGATCTCGAATTTGTTTCGGAAAAATTGAAGAAGTCTTTAATTTTTGTAGAGCCTATATCGGATTTCCCGAGCGAGGCCTAGCAGTTGGTTTGTGAAGATACGTTTTTCGATGAACACATATTCTTAATATCAACTTTAGACCCATGGTATGGGGATATCATAATATATTTACAAACATTGAAGGTCCCTACTCGCCTCTCACAGGATGAACGACGACAATTATGTCACGTGTCTAAGAACTACCTCATAGTGGATAACACTTTGTACTGTCATGGGGTAGATTCCATTTTACAGCATTGTTTAACTCATGAAGAGGCTAAGGTAGTGCTGAATGATTTCCATGGAGGGGCATGTGGTGGTCATTTATCTGGTATTTCTACAGCCCAAAATATCTTAAGAGCAGGTTATTTCTGGCCGTCGATCTTTAAGGATTGTGTATATGTGGTCAAGAGGTGCCACCCTTGCTAGGTGTTCGCATGTAATATGCGCTCGAAACCTGCCCCATTATATCCCATTATCATCGCTGGTCCCTTCACTAAGTGGGGGCTTGATTTTATGGATTGCAACCCAACTTCAGTTGGGGGGCATCATCATATCATAGTGGCTGTTGATTACTTCACAAAATGGGCTGAGGCTATGCCTATAGTTAAATCCGACGGTGAGACACCCATGCACTTTGTGTTCAACCAGATTATTACTTGGTTCAAAATCTGAAAGAGCTTGTCACTGACCATGGCTCACACTTTCAGAATCGTATGATGGAAGAGTTGGCATTAAAGTTAGGGTACAAGCAATAGCATTCCTCCTCTTACTACCCTCAAGTGAATTGATAGGTAGAAGCAGTGAATAAATCACTCAAATCCATTCTCCAATGAACCATCGCACAAAGCAAGAATAATTGGCACATCATGTTATATCCGGCTTTGTCGGCATATAGAACCGCTGTTAATACTGCCATGGGTTTTTTTCCATATCAACTTGTACATGGAGTGGAGTCGATATTGGGAGTTGAATCTGAGATTCCTTCTTTGAATCTAGTTGTATAACTCTTACTAGAAACTTCACCATTGGAGGAGCGTTTGGTTCACCTTGAGCAACTTGATGAGAAGCGTCCGGATGCCTTGGTGGCTCTAGAGGTAAATAAACATCGCGTAAAGGTCCAATACGGTAATTATGTCCATCCAAGGAGGTTTAGTGAGGGAGACTTGGTCCTTTTGTGGGATCAACCGAAATAACCCTTGGGGGTAGGAAAATTTAACCCCATGTGGCAGGGTCCTTACATGGTCAAACATGTGTTAGAGAAGGGTGCTTATGAGTTATTGTATTACGAGGGAACGACCTTGGCGGAGCCTAGAAATGGGCTCTATCTCAAGAAGTACTATGCATGATTTTCATCCAAGGCTGGTTATTGTATATTATTGTACAGTTTTGCATAGTTAGTGTTAGAATAATCAACCCATAGTTTACCCACTTAGACATTAATTTAATTATTTTTGTCTTATTAGCCTAGTTCATGTGTCCCACCTTGTGCAAGTTGTATTTTACCTATCCATAGTGGTCAAACTTGCCTTATTTGACTCATGTAGCGCATGGAAAAACCCAAGGAATCAAATCTACTTTATTCCTGGCCTCCTAGGCGCCCTTCTGCTTTTTCTGCTTTATTCCTTGCTTTTTCAGTGTTTAAGGAAAATGGAAAAGGTAGACTAGGTGAGGTGAACTAGTTTTTTGTCCTCTTCATCCTCCACTCTTTTCTCCTTGCAAAAGCATGTATGAGCTGCCATTCCACCACTCTTTAGCTTGCCTAAGCCATTTTTCCAATTCGTGAGCTCCATGACAGATTTGGGATCAACTTTTTACACCTATGGGGGATTTGCTTATTTTTAGTAAGCCTGCTTTATGCTAGATTCGAATTGATCCTCATGCATTCGAATCCCTGATGTATGTTATTTATTTAGCAACCTATTATGTTATAGGGTTGGCTATTTTACATTGAGTTAATACAGTTTAGTGTTCAACTCCAATTTCAGTCTCTTTTGTGAGTGATTTTGCATGATCAATTGTTAATTGTTGTGAGTAAAATTAATCTATCACTGGGTTCAATTTCCACATGGTATTATAGCCATTGTATATCGATTTATCTCCTCCAAATTTTTTTGCAGGCTCGACATCAGTGACTGGGAGCCTTCTACTGACAACCGAGACATATTTTCTAAGCTATGGATCAATCACAGAAAACTATCTTGAATCCCTTCAATTTATTTGAATGGAAAGCAGAGATGGAGATACTGTTGAGAGTGAAAGGCCTCTACAAGGTGACTATGGCAACAGCAGAGCCCAATGCAGCTGCAGAGAAGATAAAATGGCACAACAGGAGGGATGAGGCTTATGGCCTCCTGTGTCTGAGTATTTCCAGAGACCTCCTTTTCCATCTTGATGGATTTACATCACTGAATGAAGTATGGGATAAGATTTCTGATATTTTTGGAAAGACAGATGATATGAGGGGACATCTAATCGAAAATGAGTTGATTTCTCTGAGTCCAAATAGCTTTGAATCCCTGCAGCTATATTTCTCCAAGTTCAAAGCACTAGTTTTGCAGCTGAAACAGTGTGGGATCGAAAAGAAATATGATCAGCTCGTCCTGGCCATCTTCTCGAAGCCAAGACCTGACTATTCAGTGTTTGTTTTGGCCTTCTATGCCACAAAACTGACAGCTCGAACCTGGAAGATGCCTAGCCTTGCAGATTTCATGGAATCTCTCACACAAGAACATCACAAGCTGGTGATGATGGGCACCATCAAACCATCCAAAGATCAAGCTTTGATTTCTAGAGATTCAAAGGTGGATTCAAAAAGAAAAAAGAAATATAAGAAGCCACCTAAGAAAAAGAGAGACAAGAAAAAGTCTCCAGAGGAGCCACAAGGTTCCAAGAAGAACTACTAGAAGAAGAAAAACAAAGGTGAAATGAGCAAGTGCGCATACTGTAATAAGGGCAATCACACTGAAAGCTCTTGTATGAAAAATCAAATAAACATGCTGACCCAACTCCTCGAGAATAATGGCATCTCCCTTCCAGACAACTCAAAGAAGAGAGAAGGAGGATCAAGTTCAGATGACAGAGAGAGAGTTCATGCATTGGTTGCTGGCACATCAAGCTTACCCAGTTTTACCATTGATTCTGGAGCTTCAAGACACATGGTTTCGACCAAGGAGGCCTTCTCCTCACTTGACATGTCTAAAGGACCCCCTATAGTACTGGGAGATGACTCTCTCACTGAAAGTTTGGGCAAAGGGAGGATTGATGTTGATCATGGTCAGTTCAGCAATGTCTTGTATGTGCCCGGTCTTGCCTCCAACCTCTTGTCAGTGTACCAGATGAACCACACTGGGTCTCCTAATAAATTCATATTCTCCCCTGATGAATTTGAGATCACAGAGATCTCAAGTGGTAGATTCATTGCAAAAGGAGTTGTGAATCATGCTCAAAAGGTATACATGTTCTCACAATTCCTACCTTACTCAAACCCCTCTGCTCTTCTGCTTCATGCTAATGAAGAAAGCAAGCTTTGGCATGAAATATTTGGCCACCTAAACTACAAATATCTTTCTGATCTTAGTGAAAAAGAGATGGTCATAGGGTTTCCCAAGATAAAATTTTCCAAAGGAGTCTGTCAAGGTTGTATCCTAGGAAAACACCCAGAGCACAAATTTTAGAGAGCTAGTCATGAGAGAACCTCTGCACCCCTCGAGCTGATCCACAGTGATGTTGCTGGCCCATTCCCTCATATGTCCATGAGTTAGGCCAAATATGCATTGAATTTCATTGATGACTTTTCCAGGTATTGCTGAGTTCACTTCCTGAAACACAAGTCTAAAGTTTCTGGCCTATTCAAAGTCTTTAAGGCTTTGGTTGAGAACCAGTCCGAAAGGAGACTCAAGGCCCTCAGATATAACAATGGTGGTGAGTATGTCAAGTCTAATTTTATTAATTATTGTGCAGATACAGGTATTCAGAGGCATCATTCTATCCCTTACACACCACGGCAAAATGGTGTTGCTAAGAGGAAGAACATATCACTGAATGAGATGGCAACATGCATGATGGAGGCCAAAACTTTGCCACCAAAGTACTAGGCCGAAGATATAAATTGTGCAGCCTATATTTAGAATAGGGTGCCTCATAAACAATCTAATGGTATGATTCCCTTCAAAGCATGGAGTGGGCACAAGCCAGATGTGACCCATTTCAAGATTTTTGGCTCAAAGGCTTGGGCTATAATTCCAACAGAGAAGAGGAAGGCTTTGCAGCCCCAAAGCCAAGAGTGTATTTTTGTTGGATACTCTAAAGATTCAAAAGGGTACAATTTGATAAATTTGAGCACAAACAAAGCCTTCATTGAAAGGCGTGTTTAGTTTGAAGAAGAACCCCTTGCAGCAGTGGAAGTTGGAGAAGCCTCTTCTCCACCTGAACCTCAAGAAGTAAGTCAAGAGTTTGTTGAACATGCTGATTCTGATTTGTCTGATGGAGATGAGTTTATTGCAGACCCTAATATCCATACAAGGCCAAAATGGGCAGCCAAGACACTACATGCAGCAGGAGAGCTAGCTGGGGATCCCAATGACCCAAGGAGGACTATATCTCAATTTGAGAGTGGCCTGTGCATGAAGGATCCTATGTTTGCTGAAAAATGCTATTTGATGGTGGATTCTGATCCTCAAACATATGAAGAAGCAGCATGAGATCCAATATGGAAAAAATCCATGAAGGAGGAGTTCATCTCACTTTAGAAGAGCAACACATGGGAGTTAGTGGATCTTCCTCTAGGAAGAAAGTTAGTCCAGTCTAAGTGTGTCTATAAGACCAAATTTGCTGCTGATGGTTCACCAATGAAGTACAAGTCCATATTGGTAGCGAAAGGATACTCATAGGTTCATGGCATAGATTACAATGAGACCTTTTCCCCAGTGGCAAAGATGGATTCCATCAGGCTAGCCTTAGCCATTGCAACCTCAAGGCAATGCGAGGTACATAACATGGATGTAAAATGTGCCTTACCGAATGGAGATATCACTGAAGAGATATATATGCAGCAGCCTCAAGGTTTTTCTACTAAACCTTCTCTTGTGTGTAGGTTGAGAAAGTCATTGTATGGACTAAAGCAAGCCCCCAGGGCTTGGTATGCCAAGATCGATAGCTTCTTGCTATCACTGAATTTTGTTCGGTGAAAATCAGATCCAAATGTCTATTTGTAGTTATTTAATGGTTCATTAATGATCATTGTGTTATATGTTGATGACCTCCTCATTACAGGAAGCTCAAAGGCTGAGATTTCTTCCTTAAAAGGAGCTATGAACCAAGCCTTCTCCATGACAGATTTGGGGCTCTTAAGTCAATTTTTGGGGCTTGAGATTGCTCAAACCAAAGCTAGAATAAAGGTGCAACAATACAAATATGCCTTGGACTTGCTGAACAAATTCAGAATGAAGGATTGCAAAGCAAGAAAAACTCCTTTCCTTTCAGGAGTGAAGCTGGAAGAAGCTGATTCTTCACCTATGGTAAACAATACACTGTATAGGCAATTGATTGGATGTTTGTTATATCTGACACATACTAAACCTGATATTTGTTATGTAGTAAGTGTGGATTCTAGATACATGGATTAGCCTCATGAGATCCATTGGAAAGCAGCCAAAAGGATCCTTAACTTTGTTCAGGGAACAAGGACACATGGGATCTTCTCTAAAGCAAAATCTAATCTTGATTTGATTGGATTTACTGACAGTGATTGGGAAGGTGGTAGCATAGATAGAAAGTCCACATCAGGATATGTCTTCATGCTTGCAGAAGATCCAATCAGCTGGTCAAGCAAGAAATAGAGTGCCATTGCACTCTCATCTACAGAAGTAGAGTACAGAGGAGTTGTTAATGCAACAACTCAATGTTTATGGTTGCAGGGTTTACTTGGAGAGTGTGGCTTCGAACCAGAGTACTCAACTACCATATACTGTGATAACCAGAGTACCATTCGAATCTACAAAGATCCAGTTTAGAAGCAGAGAAGCATACACATTGAGATCCATATGCACTACATTAGAGAACTTGTGCATGATGGCACCATTCACCTACTCTTCTGTTCATCTTCAGAACAAGTAGCTTATATCTTCACCAAAGAATTTTGTGAGAATACCTTCAGCAATCTCAAATCACTGCTGGGGATTGCTTATCATGCTGTGAAGCATGAGTGAAGACAAGATTTCCAAATTGTGTTTACAGTCCATGTTTAAGGGAGGATTTTCCCAAGTTGGTTTTGCCTCTTTCCTTGTTTAAATGGACATGCAGTATGTAAAGGGTGACTAAGATTTGTTGCTAGGCCCTATAATTTTCTGATATATTACTCATAAGTCAGGCTTAAGGGGGGGTGTTATAATAATCAAACCATAGTTTACCCACTTAGACATTAATTTAATTATTTTTGTCTTATTAGCCTAGTTCATGTGTCCCACCTTGTGCAAGTTGTCTTTTACCTATCCATAGTGGTCAAAATTTCCTTATTTGACTCATGTAGTGCATGGGAAATCCCAAGGAATCAAATCTACTTTATTCCTGGCCTCCTAGGTGCCCTTCTGCTTTATCTGCTTTATTCCCTGTTTTTTCAGTGTTTTAAGGAAAATGGAAAAGCTAGACTAGGTGAGGTGAACTAGTTTTTTGTCCTCTTCATCCTCCACTCTTTTCTCCTTGAAAAAGCATGTATGAGCTGCTATTCCACCACTCTTTATCTTTCCTAAGCCATTTTTCCAATTCGTGAGCTCCATGACAGATTTGGGATCAGTTTTTTACACCTATGGGGGATTTGCTTAGTTTTAGTAAGCCTGCTTTATGCTATATTCAAATTGGTCCTCATGCATTCGAATCGCTGATGTATGTTATTTATTTAGAAACCTATTATGTTACAGGGTTGGCTATTGTACACTGAGTGAATACAGTTTAGTTTTCAGCTTAAATTTCAGTCTCTTTTGTGAGTGATTTTGCATGATCAATTGTTAATTGTTGTGAGTAAAATTAATCTATCACTAGGTTCAATTTCCACAGTTAGGTATTTTTAATTATCATGATCGAGTTTGTGATTAGTTTTCATTTCTTTTGACAGATGTCAATGGAATCTTCCACCTACATAGGATTCGCAGATGGTGTGAGCCGTCACACTCAACACTCAGCCTCTGCTGCTTGGGTGATTTATACTCCTATGGTTCAGGTACTGTCTTTAGGAGGCATATGTCTATGGCCATCTTCCAACAATGTTGCTAAATAGAGTGCCATTATTGAGCTTCTATGGGATGCCATTTCACATGGCGTTCTCTCTCTTGAGGTACATTTTGATTCGGAGTTAGTAGTGTCACAACTTAATGGTTTGTACCATGTTAGAGATCCGATGTTATTAAGAAGATTTTTACGTGTGAGATTATTAGAATGACAATTTGACAATATAGCATACATACACATTTCAAGACTTAATAATCAAGTTGCTGACTCATATGCTAACTACGTGTTAGATTGGCATTTGTTTCATACACAATAAATTCATCACAAACACAATTTTTACACATGTAAATAAATAAACTGATCACCATAAAAAAATTTATATAACATCCAAAATGTGGTAATACATAGTGTCATGATACAAAAATGGGGCTCTTGAGCCACCAACATATAATACATGGTAATACAAAATGTATAGACTCCCAAGAATCTAATCCCATGGAGGAGGAGGGGGGTTGTGATCATGGAAGGCCACTACAACTCTAGCTAGCCATCGGAATAATTGCACCCATGCTCATGGTACACCCACCACTTGGCATTGCATAGCCTTAGGCAAGTCCTCGACTTGCACCATGGAAACCCTGTGTGTCAGTCTCACAAAATTGGTATGAATGCTTTGGAGCATCCGCACTGCATCCACACCCATGATATTATCTCCTCTTCCCCTCTGTCTATGATGAGGGAATCCTTACGGCCGTCGTGGTCCCACATCTACACACAAATGGTAGATGCCACTATGTATTGTCATGCAAAAATATGTCTTTTGATTTCATATAATCAGAAAATACAAAAAAAATTAAATAACTGAAAAATTAAAAAGAGAGGGTCGAGATTCGTTACCTATATTGCCATATGTCGATCTTGGTGGTAGCGACATGTTCGGGTACCCCCAGAAATCTATCCCTGAATATGGGTAGTCATCGATGGCAATTATCTATCATCACCACCATGGAAATAAGTTAGCTGGATAGAGGTTGGCCACCCTACCTCCTCCCAGTCTGCGCATCGCATCTGCCCAACACCGTTAGCCCGGATCTCGAACCCCGTGAAGAGGAACGTCAACTCTGGGGCTCAATCCTGGAACACGCTTGAAGAAAAACGTGCTCAATATACTACTGAACTTGAAGTTCCACACTCTTCCTACCTTACACTCACTGAGCTAATGTTTCATGTTGTTCAGTAGTGTAGTGCTCTGGTCATAAATTATGGGTCCCATGCACTCCACTGCATAGAACATCAGAGGCCAAGAGGCCTGGTGGAGTGATGCCAAGCCTGCTATCCTTCCCAATGTTAATAGTATGGCATTTAGGCCCAGCACCTGTATAGCGTTGGTAGGGACCTGACTCCCCACCTTCTCTGTGTCTGGATAGCAGTACACTGCAATGTATTCATCGATAGTTAGGCCACCTCCTGGCCCACCATGAGAACGAAGGTTCACTACTTCCCCCCATAGGAAAATCCCAATAATGAAGTATATGTCCTCCAGCTCTACAGTGAGGGACATCCCATCTATCTGGAAGGACTCAGAGTCTGGATCCCAGTAATCCACCAGCATCTGCAATAGTATTGGTTTGGCTATCAATCCACCAAGACACCAAAACTTATAGAGTCCACATGCATGTAGAGCTTGTTGAGCCATTAGATTGGCCCTTACTGCCTCCTCTACCTCACCATGCTCATGCTCTCTCCACTCTAGGACCATCCTGCACAAGAAATTGCAAATTTACCCATTAGATTACTTAAAAAGCCTTATTCCCGGCCTCATACACGACTGTTTTCCAAATAGCCGCATATGTATTCAAATTTGGGGGCATTTTATGTGTATATCCATCCCTATATGTGGAAAAACCATGGATTTCCATGTGGGCCGCAGCGCCCTTTTTAGTTTGGCCTAGAAAACTCAAATGACCATGGAATTTGATAAAAAATGCATCAAAATGGAAGAGAAGAGCATGGGTAAGTATCTGGAAGAAACGATAGTGGATTCCGCCGGCTGGATCTCCTGGAATTCGCTGTTGAAAATCTGAGCTTAAATGGGTAAAAATTTCAAATGTTTTATAATATTTTGAATTGTTTACTATTTATAGAAATTTTTCAAAATTTTGAAAATTTTTACCCCCTTTCCTATAGTTTCGACAATTTCTAATCATTTTGGACCGTTTTTTACCTAACTCATGATGTAGGAGAAATTTTTCAGTGCCATTTCATCCATTGGATTGACCCGTTCATGCTGATCTCAGGTATCATTTCTAAACTGGCATATAGGTTAGGTTCCATCATCGTTTGCATTTTGCATAACCTTATGACCATTTCATCATGACCTTAGGTATGAAACCACTCTATTATGTCACGGAACCTTCTTGCTGTTTTAGAAGTGGCATGATATGAGTGGTAGAGCTTCACCTTACATGGGTACCCTAGTTAGCGCCTTATTTGCATTTGGTTCCCATGCTGACGTTTTCTCCTTTAGGGTGTGGGAGTCTGTTTTATAGTATTGCCATGACATTTCGCAAGAGCCTCATACTCCTCTTGATCTTTTGTTGGCATATTTCCCTCAGGAATCCCTCATGTCAAGTTGTGAATGCATTATCATGAGATTTTCCTACCTTATTGAGCTGTATGCCAGCTTCCTTAACATTTTTTTTCAGCCATATAGCCCGAGCTTGTCTCATGTCTAGCCATGCAGAGCCATTTTTTTTATATATCCTTTGCAGCTTGATTCCTTTTTACCAGGAGGGGATTTTCCCCTGAGTGTCGATATCCTACACATGTATCCTTGCATTGAGCATAGGTATGTTCCACTTCCTGGAACTAGTTTGTTTTCCCTTATGACACTCGTCTCCTCCTAGTCTGTAACTATAAAGCAATTTTATTCTTTTTCAAGCTTTTTAAATATTTGAAAAGGTCCAAAAAAAATAAAAAAACCAAAAAGCTAAACAAGGAAAGATGTTATATTTGGCAGCTGTCGAGTCATGTCACCTTTGAACAGAGCACTATATATCACATCCATTGGTTGGGTTTATATTTTGACTTTAGGATCTGTACTCATTTATCTGAGCTTATCTCCACCGATTGGTTAAGCTTCCAGTCCCCATGGAGCCTCTGTTGATGCCTTCTATGTCGTAGAGATGTCCTAGTTTGTATATCGAGTCTATGCTTCCTTTATTCAGTCACCATATGTCGTTATGCTCTTATTCGAAGGAAGTTGAAGCTGTTGCTGCCGCAACCTTTTCCCCGATTTTAGTTTTTCATTTAAAATCTGGGACCCCTCCTTATCTTTATTTTCCTGAATCGACTGTTGAAAGCTTGGCGTCTCTGAGATTATCTTTACGTTTGAATTTGAACGTCCTTTTGATTGCTTGCTTCGTTCAGTTCAATATGAGTCGTGTGGTCTGGTTATTTTTAATGCCCATAGAGTGTAAAAGTTTGCCTTAGCAAGATTTTGCTTTTTCGGCCGCAATCGGGCCTTAGCGCTGTTAGTTTTCCCTTTGGATCGGGCCTCTTTTGGAAGAAGTGGAGTCCTATCTCACCCACCGTTGCAGCTCCTAGACCAAAGTCTCCGCCCGATTGAAGTGTCACCCGACGCCCGATTCGTGGGTGTGAATCGCTTGCTCCAGAGTTCTGTCTCACCCGCCGTTGCGNCGTTGCGGCCGGAAGGGGGAAGTTGGCCTCCGATTCATTTGTCGTCTGACGTCCGACCTACCGCTCCTGTCGTCTGCCTCTGACCTGCATTCCGTCCGCTGTTGCGGGTGGCAGAGTTGTTCAGCTTCCGACCCACTTCCCTTTGCCGCCCGATTTCCGATGGCGCCTACGTTCTCACTCCCCCTCTTCTGGTGATCCTCCGCCGTTGCGGCTCCTGGAGCCTTCTCCCATCTGGTGCAGAAACATTGTCTCATCCGATCCAAGTACTGCCCGACCGCCGATTCATTTTACTGTGAACTTTTCGCCCAAATGAACCAGGCCATCTTTTGTGGATTTTTCACCATAGTTAAAAAATTGCGATGTCCAATGTCTCAAGTTAGTGGATAATGTGTTTAAATTGTATGCAGGGAGAATCACATGGATCGCTAGAGCGGCCTACGGCGAGGAAAAGGACAACCCAAGCGGATGACAGAGGCGCCGATGAGGCGTTTTCAGTAGTTACTGTCAGAGGGTAAAACGCCTATTGAAATGATTGAAGAAAACGCAACGACCAGAAGAGAAACTGAATCGTCAAGGGCGCTGAAGGGTCACGCACTGAGGGAACCGAGAGGACATCAGTTGTAGTTTAAATAGGGGGAATGAAGACTGGAAAAGGGCTTTTTCCCTTAGAAAATTTTGTAATGGCTGACTTGTAAGAGGAATTACTTCGTTTTTCAAAGTGAACTGCAATTTTCCCTGTTGGAAAGAGTAAAGAAGTGAAATGTACCAATGCAATTCAATGAATAATGTTGAAGAGGAACTATTTCATTTTCAGCTGTATTTCATTTGCTGTAAGGATATTTGACGTTTTGAGCCTAAGTTCTTGTTAACTATTCTTCGGTATTTTCTGGGATGCATTGTCACTAAGAGCAATAACTGTTGTTATAGAATGATCGGCTATCTGGTTATTTGAATATTTGTAAGTTTTTGTTATGTACCATGAGAAGAGTATCAGCTATCTATGATTTTTCTCACCGTATGTGATATTGTATTGCTCAGTTAAGATGATAACCTCGCTCCCTAGGGATAGTTTAGGTAGTTAGTTTATTTCTGTTTGTATCTGGTTTAGTTGTTTGTGAGCTTAAGACGAGAGGTAAGAACCTGCGCATCACTTTGTGACCGCTCCTTGCATCTGGATCACCCTACATTTATTTAGGCACGTGCATATCATTTATTTAAGTCAAAATACAAAAACTCGGTGGGCCGGGCCGCAACTGGTAAAGCCTGTGTCTGTTACTTTGACCTACGGTAGCCGGACTGCAAACCAGATGGATTCCCTATACCAAACAGTCAGCGGGCTAGTTGGGAACGCTTATTGGGGAGAATCCCTTACTGTTGCGGCCTGCGAATTCACAGGCCTCAACAGTTTTCGCGCAAGAAGGAGGGCCGCCAGTCAATGGCTGGCCGAGGAAACCCGTTTTACAGAGATTATTCCACTGGTTACAATTCTGAAAGTAGTGGACCACGAAATCCAATCCCAGAGGAAGAAAATAAAGAACATATGTATCCTGTTCACAACGAAATTGTAAATGATCTAAGAAGACATACTCGTGCGTATGTAAAGAAGATCGGAGGATTCCCAATTATTCCCGAGTTGCCTAGAAGAGAATACAAGAAGAAATACCGCCCTGTAATAGAAGATTCGGTGTTGGTTGGAGACTGGCAAGAACTTGTAGAGACTGCCTTACAAGAAGTAGAGCTACCTTTGAATCAAGAAGGCCCTGAGACCCCTTATATTTCTCCTATTCACACCCCAGTTGGTTCACCTCCGCACTCTCCACCTCGATTAATGGCAGCAGCTAACGCAAACCAGCCACCTAATCCTCCAAACCCACCACCTGCATGGAAAGCCAGATCACCTCTGAATCTGACCCCACCTTTGCACGACCTACCTCAAGCCTTCGAAAAGTTATTGCCTAAGTTTGATCCCAATGAGAAGATATTGGTAGACGACCACTTGCAGAGTTTTTATTTAGCTATAGAAGGATTAAGGGCAGGGGACCATGAAGATGTGGTTTGTAGACTCTTCCCACATACCCTTAAAGGAGCCGCAGCCTCTTGGTATTTTGGTTTGCCTGCCAATTCTATTCCAGATTGGAACACCTTCGAAAGAATGTTTAGAAGTAAGTATGCGGTCCAAAAGCCTCATGCTGCCCTTATGAAAGGACTTTGTGCTTTGAAAAAAGAAAAGAAGGAAAAAGTGCACAGTTTTACACAAAGGTTTACAGCATACCTTAAAAAATTCTCTGATGCGGATAAACCTTCAGAAAATGTCCTAATCGAGTATTATACTTCAGCTTTGGGTCCTGACCTGGCCATGTTCGCAAAAGGTAGGGCCAAGCCCACTTTGACGGAGACTTATGAAGAGGAAAAAGTAGTGGAAGCAGAGAGGGAGAGCATTGAAGACTATCCCGAACAGTCGGGGGAGAAAAGGAGAACGCTGCTGTTTACTAAGCCCAAAGAGGAGAAAACACCAGATTACGAAGGTATGGCCAAAATGGTGCAGAAGCTGTCTAACAAGGTCATAGACTTGGAAAAGGAAAAAGAAGCACAAAATTTTTTTAGACCATATTCTAAGAAAAGGGAGGATAGCAACTAGACCCTTCCCCCCTCTCAGAAGACTGCATCCATGAACCTCACAGAGATAGGGATGGAAAATTTCTGTACTTTTCATCAACAGCCCCATTCCGAAAAGAACTATCCGCAATGGATAAATTCGATGACATTGGTCATGAACCAGATGCTGGATTCAAGATTGACGGAAGAAGATGATGATGAAAGGAAAGAAAAATTTGCTTCCACATCTACAAAAGAACAGGAAGAAGAGACTATGGCCTTATGGAGCTCTATTTCAGTACTAGACATGGAAGAAGAAAACACTTAGGAACGCAAAGATATCAGAGAAGCTAACGTCACAACTAGGAGCAAAGGGGAGGTTAGTGATGACAATCTTCTGCTCCCAAAGATTCGAAGGCTGCAAAGGAATATCAAAAAGAAATTTCAAGACAAATCCGTGGCTGATCAGATTCCAGAATTTACCATTACCAGCCAGGATCCGAGGCAATTTAGAACACCGCCTAAGCCAAGCGAAGAAAATGTGAGCGTTAATAAACCTCAGTCCACTAGACAACTAATCGAATATGACGTTGTTGAATATTTAAAGAAGATAAAATCAAATGTCCCGCTGTTTGAAATGTGCAAAATACCTCAGCAGAAAGAAAGATTGTTGAAAGCATTAGAAACAAAAGAAGAAAAGCTGCCCACTGACAATCAGCCGCAGCCAGAAGAAGAAATTGGGGAAGCTAGTAGTGGAGGTAAGTCTAAAAACAAACACCCGCCTTTCCTTTTAAATTTTGAAATTTTTAATCATAATGTGCACAATTGTCTAGTGGACTCAGGAGCGTCAATTAATGTCATGCCCATATCTGTTTGTAAGAAAATAAATGGGCAGCCCAAGCCAACCACGTGGAAAGAGGTGCAGTTGGATAGGACCGACGTCAAGGTAGTTGGCGAGATGGAAGACGTGCTAATCCGCTTGGCATCCGATGATAGAGTCTGCCAAGTCATCAAAATTGTAGTGGCTGACATACCGGATGAGTACGGCTTGGTCTTGAGTAGAGATTGGTCAGCCAAATTGAATGGGTATTTCGCCACAGATTGGTCACATCTTTGGTTTCCATACAAAGGAAGTCCTAATCAGATCAAGGTTTTGAGAGAGCCTCATATGAAATACAATGTCACTCAATTCGATGGAAAGAATGTACCAGTTGAATCCGTTTTGGGAAACTACTTTCTGGAACTAGAACCAGGGAATTATCAAGCGGAAGAGGCTAGCAGCACATCTAACACCCATCCTGATCTCCTTCGTTTTTCTCAGGCTGATGAGCTTGACTGTAAAATAGTAGATTTAGCCGTAAGAATAGATTCTTTTTCAGTAGACAATGTTTGTTGGACTTTATATTTTGACGGCTCAAAAACGTTAGAAGGATTGGGGGCCGACTGCATCCTTATTGATCCACAAAAAAATAAATACTTCTTATCCTGTAGGTTAGAGTTTGAATGTACTAACAATACAGCTGAATACGAAGCATTGTTGCAGGGACTCAAGAAGGCCATTGAGTTACAGGTTTGTAATTTAAAAGTTTTGGGGGACTCAGAAATAGTTGTGAAACAAATAAAAAATCAGATACACTGTGTTTCCCCTCATTTGAAAGCTTACCAAAACGAGGTATGGGAATTACTTAAACGTTTTCATGCATTTAACATTATTTCAATTCCAAGGATAAAAAATGCAGCCGCTGATCTTTTAGCCACATCAGCTGCCAGGATGGTTCCCACTAATAATAAATGCTCTATTGAATTACTTTTCAGGCCCTCCGTGCCGGACATGATCACTAACCTGCGAGTATTTGATGATGATCAGCAGATAATCGAATGCTTGACAAATGATGATACTTTTAAAGGAGCTATCATAGATGATGAGGAACATCAGGTTGAAATGAAACATAATAATTTCATTCCCAAAGGTGTCAGGACGCTGGAGGAAATGTTTGACTTGAATGAGAAATTTAGGAGACCAGCTAACGTGAAGACACACAGCTCAACCCTACAGTTTGAACTAATAAATTTAGGAACTGAATTAGAGCCCAAATTTGTTAGCCTCGGCAAGTGTTGTTCGCCAACAGAAAGAGACAAATTCATTAGTCTGTTTAAGCAGTACAAAGATGTGTTCGCATGGACATACACAGATTTAAAGACCTACGATACTAGCATTATCAAGCACATCATCCCTATCAAAGAAGGCGTCAAGACATATCAACAGCCGTTGAGGAAAATGTACCCAAAGCTGGAGCCGCTAATTCAAAGCGAGGTGAAGAAATTGCTGGATGCTCGGATTATCTTTAAAGTCAGGCATTCTGAATGGGTGTCAAACATGGTGCCTGTCAGGAAAAAATCGGGAGAAATCAGGTTGTGCGTAGATTTCAGAAATCTAAATCGCGCTTCAGACAAAGACAACTACCCGGTACCTCCCATGGAGCAATTGCTACAAATGGTTTCTGGCTCTGAAATGTTTTCATTATTGGATGGTTTCTCTGGCTACAATCAAGTGTTGGTAGCCGAGGAAGATAGATTGAAGACGACATTCAGAACTAAATGGGGAACGTTCGCATATAGGAGAATGCCTTTTGGACTGATTAATGCGGGCGCAACATTTCATAGAGCTATGGACATAGCTTTTCGCGGGCTGATTGGATGAAGTGTGGTGGTCTATCTTGATGATATCACAATATTTTCGAAGAAACGAGGGGAACACGCGTTCCATCTAAAGCAAATTTTCGAGCGTTGTCGGAAGTATGGCATTTCCCTAAATCCCAAAAAGTGCGTATTCGCTATCATAGAAGGCAAGTTACTGGGGCATATAGTGTCTAAGGAAGGTATCTCTATAGACCCAGAAAGGGTTAAGTCCATTGAACAAATTCCCATGCCTCATAATAAGAAGGGAATGCAGTCCTTCATGGGGACAATCAACTTTGTAAGAATATTCGTGCCTGATTTCGCCCAGATTGTTAAACCATTGCAGCAGATGGTCAAGCAAAATGTACAGTTCAAATGGACTGAGACTGAAAAGAATGCTTTCAGTAAAATCAAGACCGCTGTTGCACATGCACCCTCTCGTAAAAGTCCAGACTTTGACAAGGATTTTATTATGTATACATTCGCGTCCGATGATTCATTAGCAGCTGTACTCACACAAAAGGAAGAGGGAGGTGACGAATTTCCAATCTCTTTTATGAGCACTGGGCTACAAGGGGCTGAGTTAAACTACCCAACCATTGACAAACAGGAATATGCAGTATTTGAAGTAGTCAAGCATTTCATACCTTACATACTTAAAAATCGAACCAAGGTAATTGTCCCTTACCCAGCCGTAAGATCCCTTCTCATTCAAAAGGAATTGGGAGAAAGAAGGGGCAACTGGGTAAAAGCCCTTCAAGAATACAATTTAGAATCCAAACCAGCCACTATAGTGAAAGGTCAGGGATTATGCAAGCTGATGACTGGAAGCAAGAATGATGAAGAACAGGCATGGGATAACGAAGCTGAACTGCATGTAATGGATGTTTGTCCTTTATTCACAGCTCCTAAATCTTGGTATAGAGATCTTGTACATTACCTGCAGTCAGGGGTCTTGCCTCAACATTGGAGTTCCAAACAGAGAAGAGCTTTGCATCTAAATTCAGCTTCCTACCAACTCGTAGAAGGCATACTATTCAGAAGAAATTATGATGGGGTCCTTCTAAGATGTTTAGAAAAGGCAGACGCTGAGAAAGTAATGTCTGAATTACATGATGGACCAGCCGGTGGACATTATTCAGGAGACACTACAGCCCATAAAATCCTTAGGGCCGGTTACTATTGGCCAACGCTCTTCAGAGATACCCATGCGCACGTCAGAAAATGTGGCACCTGCCAAAGATGCGGTGGAAGACTACCTAGAGCGGAAGCACCCCTAAAGCCTGTAATGATCACAGAGCCATTCGAGCAATGGGGAATAGACGTCATTGGAGAAATAAAGCCAAATTCCTCTCTGCTACACAAATATATTCTTACTGCAACTGATTATTTCACTCGATGGGTTGAAGCTATTCCACTACACAAGATAAATGAAGATAAAGTCATCAATTTTCTACAAGATCATATCATGACCAGGTTTGGGGTTCCAAGTTCATTAGTTTTTGATAATGCTAAATATTTTTCATCCATTAAGGTCACTGGTTTTGCTCATGAGAAAGGGATAAAATTACACTATTCTGCTAACTATTATCCACAAGGGAATGGCTTGGCCGAATCCTCAAATAAAAACCTTATTAGAATCCTAAAGAAGATCGTCATAGAAAACCAGTGAGGTTGGCACTCAGCCTTACCCAAATCCCTGTGGGCTCATAGAGTTACCCCTAAGTCTGCCATGGGAGTGTCACCCTTTACCCTTGTATACGGAAAGGAAGCCATCCTTCCTCCCAACATCCTGCTCCCGTCTTCCATACTAGCTCAAGAGTCTAGGGGGTCGGATGATGAAGGTCTCCAAGTAAGAATATACAATCTTCTGAAAACAGAAGAGGCCAGATCCAAAGCTAGAGAACGTTTCCAATAGCAGCAGGAGGCAATGAAGAGATGGTTTGATAAGCACAAATCCAGGAAGAAGGACTTGGAAGTGGGAGACCTGGTCCTAAAATGGGATCATCCCCATGACGAGAAAGGGAAGCACACTAAGTTCCAACAGTTATGGGTAGGTCCGTTTCAAATCACTGCTAAACTTGGCCCTGCTACCTATATGTTACATGATTTACAGGGATGGGAGGAGAACCTGCCAGTTAATGGTCTGGTTCTCAAACCTTATTTTTCTTAAGTAGTTTTTGAGCTTTCTGACTTGTACATAAATAAACTGTGTTGAGTTATGCTTTCATTTGTTTTAAGTGAGTTTTTGTTTTCAATAAAGGTGGTTAACTCGTGGTTATGTGGGGAACTTCACATTTCTAGAAATGGCAAACATTTGTTGAATAGTAGACTGTGATTTTCCATGTGAATTTCTTCTACCAAATAGTTTCTCGAAATCTTTGTGTGCATTGAGGTCCAATCAGGTTCGAAAGTCTAGAATACTATGCTGAGGCTCCGCGCACTTTACACTTGTAATCTCAGGGGGAAATGACAGGGGACCCATGGAGAAGAGAAAGATGAACAGGGTGTTAAATCTAAATGATCCCATGCCGAGAAATAAATGCCAAAAGGCAGATAAGAGTCAGAATTCCTATAAAAGCATCATGCTCGAAAGCTAAATCCAGATCATAAAGTACTAATTTGCCAATGATCCTCTCCGTCCGTGAGTTGAAACCTTAAGCACATCACTCACACAAAAGGGCACTATGGGATAGAGGATCCTGAATGAAAATTCAGTAAGAAAGGCATGCATGAAGAATCTCATTAAAAGAGGATAAAATACGAAAAGCACAAAAGTTGCTAAGGCGGCATGGGAATGAGGAACAAATGAACGTTCCTGTTCATCACCTGCTACAATCCTGTGG